>BMAO01029957.1:0-16458 GCA_019973975.1 Trichonephila clavata | reverse complement strand
TTTTTAATAAAAAAGCTATCTTCATTAACTTTTAAAAATATAGAAATTAAATTTATTTAGAAATTATATATTAAAAACACAATTTTTGCTTCTTTTATAGAAAAAAATATTAAAAAAGAAGCTTCTTTTCTTTCCCAGGTTTAAAATATTTCCAGCGAGAGAGAAGAATTTAAACTTCATCCCTCCATCCATTAAAACTTTTTCCTTTAAAAGTCTAAAATCTATAAAAATTATATATCTAGTATTTTTTCAATCCCCTCCTCTTACCCTCGTCATTTTATTCCATTAAAAATTAAAACAAAACCCACCCAATGAAAAAAGGGAGACAGGACGAAAAGAACGGGGGAAAAGAAACTCTAGAAGAGGGGGGTGGGTCCATTAAAAACACCCCTGTCTTCATTCCAAAAAGAATCGCAATCTTCGTTCTCCAGTGATGGATCGCCTTATTTCATTTTATTGTCTCAGAGAAAAATTTTCCTCTTTTGCGCGAAAATTGATAAAACAAGGTGGGAGGAGCCTAGCTGAATGGCACCAGGCCCGATCGATCGTCAGGATATAGGGAGCCCCGGACAAAACGATTTCTCATGTCCTGTAGGTGTGTACTCCAGGCCTCTTCACCTTCGAGGGAACATTTTATGGGGCCCCGAGACATGCCCTATCATCCCATCGATCTATGAGTGGCTGTTTTCATTTCCGCAAATCCCGTGCCTTAAGCACACTCTCACGGGCATGCCTAAAGATGGTATCGGGGAGAATACAAGAGATTTGTGGCTTTTAATTGAATTTATTTAGTTAAGAATAATATTGGTCTCCTGTTTACAAACGGAGAAATCTCACAGTTGTGGAATGGGGTTGAGTGAGGATAGGGTCCTATATACATACACACATTAGGGTATCGTGGTTATATAGAGAAGAATATTAATAATCGGAACCTATACCTAAGCGGAAAAAATGTTCTATAATATTGAGATAATAAAAATAATTTTAAAATTTAATAATGCCACAAAGGGGTTAAATATTTAAAAAAAAATGGAAAAGGACTTAATTTTGGTTTGATGAGTTAGATTTATTATAAAGTTATTTTTCAATTCCTATATATATATATACTATTAGCTCTCTCTCTATATATTTATCTTGTTCAAATTTTCAATCGCTAATAAAATACATTTTAAAACGCTCAATTGAGCTGAAATTAATGTACACGATTATTTTGGATGACCAATACGGTAATTTAATTATAATTAATAAAATTAATTGATTAAAACTAATTATTTAAAGAATTACAGATACAGAGTCGTTGGCATCATTTTGGCGACTTAGTGACCATTTTGGCGACTTTTGTCAAAATTTAAAAAACTGGACACTGGCATAATGGACATTGACAGGAAGCGTTACGGCTCGCAGGGAACCCCTTGTTCTGACCCTGGAGCAATCGTCAAAAAACTGTGGCAGAATTTCTTTAGACCCCCAGTTAGGGTTTGTTAGCTTGATTTGAAATTTTATTTAGTTTGAATTAAATAAATTATTTGGTGTAGTACATTCGCGATATAACCGTTTTTTTAAAAAAAATTTGCATCTACTATCATATAACAAAATGAAATACTTTCTTAACTGTAACTAAAAAAAAAAAAATTTAATTTTTACGCATTACTAATAGCTTCGTAAATATTTTTAAAAAATTTAACATTAATAATTCTTTATTTTTATTGCAAAATTACAATTTGTAAATTCTCGGAACACCTATCGCTAAATTATGTTGCTTGACTATCGATTCCAGCCTCCAAAAACGCCTATCGTAATTGTAATTATTTAATAAAAAAAGTAACTAAAATAAACTTTTTTTTGTTGACCTAAGTAGAAATTGACTAAAAAAATATTTTTATAGTACTTGTTCTACGATATGAATAACCAAAAGCGAAGATTATTGATAAATAGATACTGATAAGAATGAATAGTACAATGGACATTGCAACATTTCATAGCCCCAACTCTCTCTCCTTGCATTGACGAATCAGTCTGTTCCAAGTTTTTTTGGTCTTCCGCTTTACCGTGCACTGAGATTCCAACAGTAGGTTTTCATACTAAAGGAACTGGTTTCATACTAAACAAATTTTATACTAAAGAAGCAGTTAAATGTACCACTTTCCTTGTAACTGTTTCGTAGATTTCCACTCATCCTAATAAGTGTTAAAAAGTACTAAAAAATGCCTGTTTCGTTTTAACTAAGTTTACTTTGACTCTTTATCATAAAAAAACCCACAAATATCTGAACCTCTTTCACCTTGTAGAAATATTTCGCATAAAAATGAATTTTCTTAAATTTTATTTTCCCTTTATTTATCTAAGCGCTAGAGAATATCTTTTTCGCATAAGTAGGTTTTGATATTCTGAAATTTTTTTTTTCCCATTCACCCTAATATACAATTAAACCTGTTTTTGTGCGGTAGATAGGGACCGCATAAAAATAAATGCACAAAAAATATTTTAAAATTTCATAAATTCTTACATATAATAAACAAATTTGTGGAGGTACTACAGAGAATTATTTCGATGCGGTGGAAATGGACCGCATAAAAAAAGCCTCACTTAGAAAATACGTTAATTATTTAAGAAATTTATCAGAAAGTACTTCCATAAAGAAACAAATACTTGAATTACATATGGAAACATTTTAAAAACATTTAGTTTCTCATTGTATAAAAAGAGAAGTTTTCAAATTCACATACATAATTCACTGCTACTCATCATAATCAATGCGCTCATCTTCCTGTGATGAATAAGTTCAAAATCGCTTTCGTCACTTGGAAGATAGAATTTAAATTTTTTTATTTTTTGGCACCATAACGTAAGAGATAAGTTTTTGCGACGAAGATTTTTTGGTCAGTGGCTTGTAAAAGTCACGATAACCAGATATGCATGATCGAAACTCTTTTTGAAATTTCATACTCCTTTCGGAATTGGTATCCATTTTAAGAAAATGCTTTTTCAATTTTTTTTTGGAAAGCTGTATCCCTGCATAGATTTCACCCGTTCTCAAAGAATCCGTTTCTTCTTGCCCGTCTTCATAATCTATCAAATTACTGATAATGTTACTGTCATTAAAAGTTTCGTCTTAAATCCAGCGCGAGCTGTTGGCTCGTTGAGAGTACACAATTGAACGTGAATTGTCAGGAGACTTTATAAAAATGAACAGAATATCTTAAAGTGTATATATGTACATTACAGTGGCGTAACGCACGCCCCTCAATTCCTGCCTCGTGGGAGGAAGGGGGGAGGAGCCCAAGGCCTGACTAACGCAAGTACGTATTTACCCAATTAATAAATATTAATGTCAAAGTCTGACTTTTGCAGGGGGGAGGCTAACATTGATAGAAACAATGATAGAATACATTATAGCGGCGCCAAAGACATTAAAATTCATATACCGCATAAAAATGATCGCACAGAAAAAATCGCACAAACAAATCGTATAAAAAAGGACCGCACAGAAACAGTTCTACTGTACATGTATATTTTGTTTTCAGTTTGGAAGAATCCATTTTTCAAAAGTAATACAAAAGTAATATACTAATCGAACATAGTTTATTCACCTGATAAAGATATATTTAAATAGTACAAAATAAGAAGCAGAGAAAGCAAACTACAGCAAGCTGTATATTTTATTTAGCACTACAAAGAATTTTATATAGATGCACTTTAACATGTGAGCACACAGTTTTTTGCTTGGAGAATATCAATTCTGTTCTTGATTTTCTTTAGGTATTACTAAGAACTAACAGAATCACAGCCGCTTTTGTGGAGATTCGAATTTTTCGATACTTGCATACTTCGACTTCTATATACTGGAAATTTTTTAACAGATTTAACTGTCCTTTAATTTATTGTTCTTTAGTCGCGTTTTATTTAATTCTGATCAGTATTATCTCTTAACTGCTGTATGAGATTTCATTTTCCCCAAACCAGAAAAAGTTCATTGCTTTTTCCCTACATGACGCCCTTTTGTGTTTGTAAGCAAACAAGTTTCCCGTTATCATTCGCAAAAATTATAGCAAATGAAATTCCTTGAACTAAAAGGTTTTATCGATAAAAATAATTTCTTTTAACCTTACGAAATAATTTTTCAACTTATTTTTTTTATCCCGTGATTGAATTATGGACACCCTGTATATTTGTAAGAATTAATTAAATACTACTTTTTTTTACTAAATAAAAAGGTTGCATAAATATACAATACCCTGACACAGGGGTTGGCAAACCGCGGCCTACGAGTCGTATGAGGCTCTTCAGCCTTCGAGCTGTATGAATCATTCAAAAAGTGATTACATCTACTAACTTGTCTTTTTCATCTTTGTAATTATGTAAAGAAAAATTACATTATTTGGTCAGAAATTAAAATTTCACCGGCTTATGATTTATGTATTAAATTTTTAGCAACGTTTTCTTATTTGCAGACATTAGTTAGGGAGCACTATTGAGTACGAGTAAAACATACTCATAAGTCCCCAAAAGACGTAACAAAAACGCATTTCGTATTTTGGGACACTTTAAGGGTTATAATAAATTACAGTTAAAAAAACCTAAAAAACACCCTTTTATAGTTAAACGAACTAAGTTGTAAACTTAATCTTTTAGTCGCCAAATCTAAAAATGGGATCAAATTAGTCGCTAGATGCGGGATGGAATCTGAAAAGGAGAAATCCTTAATCCTAATTATCCTGATCAGGACAATGGAACAAAATTATTAAATTACTGTATTGTCATCGGTCCTGGACAAGTGAGCAAAATTTCGAATTAATCTGGCATTTTAAATTGGGTAAAATTTGAGTTCAAGATTCTGTAACCCACAAGTGAAGCTTATAGAAGGGTGTAAAAAAGAGAGTTAAAATGACTTTCATAAGCAGGAACAATCAAAGTCAGTTTTAATTGTTAATATAAGCATGAAATATCGGTAAAAGTTCTAACGGTATTATTCAAAGAAGCATTTTTTCACGACGACTGGAATCTTAAGCCCAACATAATGATATTTTGACATTAGTTGTTCTTGCATTGAGCCACAGAAATAAAAATATTTTCGACAGTTCATAGTTTTCGAAGGAGTGGAAAATTTTATTTTGAGTGAAGAATTATTTAAATACTATTGAAGAAAATGTTAATTGGAGTGTTACAGTCAGTGGCGTAGCTAGGTATCCAAAGGCTCTGGTGCTAAAAAAGAATGAGGGACCTATCTTGGTTTTATTTTATCAAGTAAAAATATATGAATATTTTAACTATGCAAAGCTACAGTTTTGAGTGGCTTACTATCTTCTTTTTCTTGGCACTGTTTGCGCTTAAATGCACCACTGGGTTTCTTTTTTTAATCCTAGTTTTAATTTTATAACTTATGCAATACATTTCGTACGTGCTCGAGTACTTACTGACGTTAAAACGAAGGAGAAACGTAATGCGACTCTATAAAACATTGGGGAATCCCTGGTTATTTATTTGGGAGGATCAATCTCATCACCAGAGACTTTAGAGCAGGGTACTCAACCTTTTTCCCTCCGGGAACCCAACCTTTTCCCCCACATTCATATGAAGGGCGTTTCACGCGGGTCGCAACATGAGGATATTGGGAAAAACACTATAAGACCAAAGTAACATTGGCAAAGCAAAATTGATCAAAATATGAAAACCCTTTTTTTAAATTTTTGTTTTAATTCTTTATTAGCATCAAGCACGCATAAAAAAATATTTACTTTAATGCATTTTTTGCTGAGTTATGGGGTAGTTTCGATTTCCTTTCCTCACTGACCAAGCCTCTTGTTTATATTCTACTATAAAAGCAAATTGATAGCAAAACTGATAGATTTGATTGCTTCATTGATAGATTTTCGTGCTTAATTTTTAGAACATTGTTCTTAAATAATTGAATTTCTCAGTGCCCTGATCTATGCTTGGGCCACTCAGAAAAGGCCACATGAACCCTTCGGTCCGCGGGTTGAGTATCACTGCTTTAGAGCTTCAAAATGGTCTACCGAGATAGACAGGAAATGATACAAAAAATATGCATGAAGAAGAAAATACAAGATTGCTAAATATTGAAACAGGAAACTGAACCATACTGTTATTAAAAATATAATGGAACTAGGAAGGAATTGACACGTCTAGGTTTTTTTTAAGATGTAATAAAAAGTATGGTAATATTTTTCGTTGAACTTTCAAGTAACATTTCATTTTCAATTAACAGTTTATGAAAAAATGAAAAAAGGAAGTGGCGCTTATCGGTAGGATAGAACCAGGCACCTTTGGATCCGAAGCCGAGTAACTTATCCACTACACAAAATGATCACCCTGGTGCGGAGTAGTTACTGCTTATATAGATGGACGCTACATACACCCACCAGTGAGTCGTGGAGGGAACGAACGAACGATGTATTTTTTTTAAAGCGTGTATTGCTGCTGCGTCATGAGTTGTGACGGTTGTTGATTGCGACATATGTGGACGACTTTGCTGCGCGAGTGGGTGCGGCGACTTTGCGCCGAGTGGGTGCGGCGACTTTGCTGGTCGAGAGGGTTCGACGACTTTGCTGCGTCAAGTGAGTTTTGACGACTTGCTTGCAGTAGATGGCGCACGTCCGGTCACCAATGAAGTGGCGCTCTTATCCTAGGATAGAACAGGTACCTTTGGATCCGAAGCCGAGAACTTATCCACTACACCAAAGATCACTTGTGCGAGGTAGTTATGCTTATATGGTACGCTACAAAGAATGAAAAAATGTATACTTTCAAAAATAAAGTTAGCAACACTAAGCAAAAGACGAAAGTATGTATTTAAGGGAATTCCTTTAACAAGTTCAAAATTACTTTTATGTGAATTGCCATGATTATATAGTTTTATTTTGCAACTTTTTATATTTATATCTTAAAATGGGAGAAACTATCCTAAGTTTGGCTTGCTAGCTGGTTAGGGTTTATGGTTATGGCCCCCTGAGTTTGAAGGGCTCCGGTGCACGGCGCCGCCAAGCCAATTGGTAGCTACAGTCTTGAAGCGACTGCTACCGGAGTCTCCCCTTGCCCTTCTACGCACACTCATGTGGCTATTTGTATAAATTTCCCTTTGATACCGTAGTCATCTTGTTTTCCTTACAGGTTGACTCTTCTCTTCAAAACTTTGCCGACCACTGCTCTAACGTATGTAATGACACTCACATTTAAAATGCGTCACGTTGGTGTGGAAGTTTTAAGAGAGAGAGAGAGAGAGAGAGAGAGAGAGTAGTGTATATATCCACTCAGATATCATTCCTTGCCGCTTGAACGTGGCTTAAAATTGCAAGATTCATCACAAATAGCCTCTTGTTTCGAACTATATGACGTTAATAAATATTAATCAATGAATTAACTAGGATTAAGTCACATAATGTAAAATAAAAATTTTAATAGGAGTTTTTCAGAAACACCTGGGAGGCTGCATTTATTTCGCAGTTTTGGGGCACTTTACAGTTTCTATTTATTTGCTTATAGTTGAATATTACAAAAAAGAAAAAAAAAATGGAGAACATATAAAATTGGAGATCCAAACACCTGAGCCTCTACTTGAGAACTGAAAATATATACTATATTTCTAAAATAAAAATTTAGCTCTTGAAAACTATTTACTTCATGCAGGGACAGTAATTAAGAATTTAATTATTATCCCCTTAACTGCCGATTAAAAGTTACGCGATTCGCTGCTCAGTTCCATTGTTTTTCAAATAGGCCCTCGTAGACGGTGTGTTAAGGGGAAAAGAAACAAGTAATATAAAAAAAAAATTTAAGTCAGTTCCTACTTAGATAAACAAAAAAAAAATATTTTAATTACTTTTTATTAAACAGTTACAATAAATATAAATGTGTACATAAATATGGCAGAATCACAACATTAAGTGGCAATTAATTTTTATTAATTATCATTAAAGCATCGCATTGTCATCCAAACCAATCGTGTATGTAAAATTTCAGTTCAACTGAATAATTTGAAAAGTGAGAGAAAAAAAAATCTTTTAAAGTTTGACCGAAGTTGGTAAAAATGAAGCCAACGTGGCTGTATCTGTAATTCTTTAAATAATTAAATTCAGTCAACTAATTTTAATTAATTATAATTAAGTTATCGTATTTTTACCCAAAGCAATGACGTATAGAATTTTTCAGCTTAAATGAGCGCTTTAAAATGTGAGGAAAAAAAAACCTTTTCAAGTTTTTACACGTCGCCAAAATATTCGCTAAGTCGCCAAAAATGATGTCAACGTGGCTGTATTTATAATTCTTTGAATAATTAGTTTTAATCAATTAATTTTTATTAATTATAATTAAATTACTGTATTGTATAAAATTGTGTTTCTGCAAAATAATCCTGTATATAAAATTTCATCTCAATTGAGTGCTTTAAAATGCATTTTATTAACGATTGAAAATTTGAACAAGATAAATATATATAGAGAAAGTAAGCTAATAGTAGGAATTGAAAAAAAAAACGAATAAGCAAATTTTTCTCTGAAATAAATAAATCCTTCTCAAACACTGTCAAGGTCATTTTACTGGATTCAAAAGCCTTTGGAACAGTTTTACTGGTAGCAGCACAAAGAAAGAGTTCTATTTCGGAAGGACGTATATATACATCCGGGGCACTTAATGTACCGGTTGAGCTAGACGGATATATACGCCGGTAGAGGTTAGGGTGTTAAAAAAATAATTCTTACGACAAATAAGTTCTCACAAGAAGAAAACATGCTTTAATATAATATATCTGCTCAATCAATTTCTTATTTCAATTGTTATTTAATTATGGTCACATCTTCGTCATAATACTGTTTTCGATTCTCAGGACTTAGAATAAATCCTCCCAATTCTTAGTATAGTTTATTGAGATTCTCAGACGTAAGTAGATTGGTAACCAGAACAAGTCTAGACTAGATAACCAGACTTAACTCCAATTTATCAATTATAAGTCCTGCCTCAAGGATCAAAGAGAGGCCGAAGAAATAACATAATATTTCCATTATTCTCTTCAGACAATTTGACCACAATATGAGCATTATGACTTGATGTATTGTTTCACGGAAATATTGCATGTAGCTGGAAGTACAAAACATTATGATCTATATTAATTCTTCTTATAGATTTTTTAATGTTCCGTATTTCTTGTCAAGCGAATGGGAAATGACCTCAAAATGTTCTTAAAATACGCATGTACTTAGAAATTTTGTGTATTGATTTCAGATTCTCTGTTATTTTTCCCCCCCCCTTTTTTGTCTCACCCATTTACGATCAAAGATCGAACAAGAAAAAAAGATTTAATTATAGAATATATTACATTATCTCTTTTTGGTATACATTTACTGTTAAGTTTTAGTGAAATTTCATTATCATTTTTATAGTTTTAATTGAATCACTGATTATTCCTTTACGTTACACTTCGAAGCAGTACAAAAAATATTATGGCGAACAACTAGTTCATTTGAAGTTTTTCGTAATTTCGAACAACTTCAAATGAGGAGGATGAACGCATGAGCTAGCACCTTACTCTCAAAATGTCCATAAGAAATGAATGTAGGATTTTGAGCCAAAACAGATTTAAAGGGTTAAACATTTTTTATTCCGAAACAGAAACTGTCGAGTTTTAATCGAATCTTAGAATAAAGTTCTGCTGCCATGAATAACTACTGTGTAGAGGAGCTGATGATCCAGAAATAAGCTTTATGAAAGTTTGTGACGGTTCTCTCTGAACTCTTTCTACTAATAGTCCTTTTGGGGAATTTCTAGTATATAAAAATTATTTTATTATAAAACTCCGCTTCAAAGAATAGAACGTGATTATGTTTATTAAGACTACTATATATAATCTAGGTTTTTTCAGGTTAGAGAGGGATAGGATAGACTGCTATAGGAGCAGAGATGATCAGATATGTTTATCAGATATTTAATATCTGATAATTGAATTACTTAAGGTGACGAATTGTCATTGAGATTAAATCTAGATTAAATAGCTAAGAAGTCAGAGTGATCGCCTTGAGTAAGTGCAGTTAGTATTACAGTTTTTTCGTAACTCGCTTACCTCGTTTAATGTCTCAATGGTGATTAATTGGGAGCCTCTATTAGACTGGATCAATTGAATTTGTATTTTGATTTATATTGTGAATAAATTAGATTATTTTGTTGAACTATATGGCTAGTGTTCCTTCCAACCCTCCTACACCAGGAAGAACAAACTTTTCCAGGGTACGGTCTACTTCTAATTTTTTCAAAGTGTTGCAGTCCAGTTGCAGTGGCGAAGGTATGGTGAGCAAAGAAAAAGGTCCACAAAATTTATTAAAACTTAATAATAAATACGGAATATGTATTTAATTACATAATTACAATAAAATTAGCTTGCACTTATAAGACAACGTTTAAAACAAAACACGAGATTCAAAAATACTAGTAATAACCACAAGTATAATATTAAATGATGTATTTGTTACGAAACCATTGAAATTATATTGAAAAATAAAACATTTTCATCTAAAGTTAGTG
The DNA here is from genome assembly GCA_019973975.1 of Trichonephila clavata. NCBI lineage: Eukaryota > Metazoa > Arthropoda > Arachnida > Araneae > Nephilidae > Trichonephila > Trichonephila clavata. Next base: position 5,931 of record BMAO01029957.1, on the reverse strand, counting down.
CTCATAATCATAATTAGTAGATTTAATCTGCATACTGTCAGCCAACCTTGAATATTTAGGAATATAATTACTAACTGCCAATGCTCAGGTGGTCACCCTCAAATCTCTTGGAGGTCCATCGGTCGACCGGGATCGACTTAATGCCCACGTTTGCTCCTACACCTTTAGGCGCGCAGGCGAGACTATTACAAGTTATGTTCTCTGAAGTGAACATAGTAAACTAAATATAGTATTACGGCATGAGGGAAGCTTTCATATGGCAACATAATTTCTTTTATAATTTTTCATCGATTTTGGATGCAGAAGAATGATCTTACTGTAAGACCATCCGTAACTAACTCAGAATAAATAACTTTTTTTAAAAAAAAATTAAAAATTGCGATATGTTTCTATTTTTAGCATTGATTCTAAGTCCTCTAATCACTGTTATTATAATATCGCAAGTGGTACGTTCTCAGTTTCTATCATCAATTGAATTTGCTTGAGATATAGTTCCCATATAAACTAAAAAAATAATTTGTGACAGACTATAGTTCATTCTTCTTTGCAGGCATTGAAGTTGGGGAGCATCATCTTCCAGGGTAATATTTGACCTATATAATGGGATATATGTGTGCTCGCTTTAATTCGCTAAAGAACTAAATAATGCATTTTTCATAACTTGCAAGGTGCTAATAGTCTAACCCAGAGGTTCTTAAACTTTAGATCTCCGGCCCCCTTTAAATATCAGCCTGACACCGTGGACCTCAAAGTTTGTGAACATCCCTCTCTGACTCCCAACACATGGCTAAAGGATTTAAAAGTTCCTCAATAACCCTAAAACTGCCTCTACTTCATATACGGACTTTTTAACACTTCTTTTTTTTCTTTTAAGTAACATTAATTTATAATAGAAAACATCGAATAAAAAATATTAAAAATACAGAGTCAGGCATATCAACCTCCCCTGTTTCAAAAGATAGTTACAAACAAGCAAAGCAAGATACAGAGAAAAATCTTTTATTGATGAACAACAAATGCGATGCCACTTTACCTTAATTGGTTTTAAAAATTATGTCCGATAAATGGCGTCCTCCATTGACGAAGTTCTTCCCCAAAGTTCTTCAGAACATTCCCCATGCGCTGTTTTGATTTCGTCTGATGAGGCCCACTTCCATTTGTCAGATTCTGTGGGTAAACAGAATTTTCTCTACTGGGCAGCAAAAAACCCTAAGTATACAAACATCGTCCTACAACCCTGCAAGCACTGAAGGAGGCAATCACCCAGGCTGGTTTTTCACCAGAAATTACACGAAATATGGATAACTTTCGGGGAAGACTTCGTCAATATGTCACCATTGTAGAATGGCATTTAGTGACATAATTTTTAAAAGCAATTAATGTAAAATGGCATCGTATTTGTTGTTCCCCACTAAAAGTCTTTTCTCTGTACCTTGTTTTGCTTGTTTGTAAATGCCTTTTGAAACAGGGGAGGTTAATAAACCGGACCCTGTATCTATATCAAATAATGTACTTAACTGCATTAATTGAAATTTTTAATGAGAAAGATGGTGCGGTATTTCTTCTACGAGTGCTCTTATATCCAGTCTAGGATGGCACATCTTTCTGTTTTTTCCACGAGGCCTTTTAGTCTGTAAGAGGTAAGCTTTAACATAATGAGAGACTTTCGCGGATCCTCTAGAAAAGCGCTGAGGACAGCCGGTAGTCCACGGACCACAGTTTAAGACCCGCTGGTCTAACCTATTATTATATTTTTGAAAGTTACATATTTTTTTTCAATTAAGTAATTTTGCTGTGGTAATTTCGACGAGGCATGGCTTCTGGTATGTAATAAGATTTTTTTTTCACATCTGTCGATGGATCAAAAGTACCAGTACTCACGTATGATACCATCGCTCAATTTTGCCAAATCTGAAGACTTTGGCAAATGCTATTACCTTTAGTATTATTTTGAAACAAACACGAGAACAGTTTACCACTATTGGCTGCATATCTTGGCATTTGGTGACGCCTTTCATTTGGAGAATGTGATTGACGGTATACGTAAATTCCGAAGTATCATATCATTATACCGGGTGTTTCTAAATGAATATCGGAATTTTAACACTTAATAGTATTTATTGCATATAACTTATAAGTATAATTCATACATCGAATGAAAGAGCAACTGAAACAGTTTTGTTTACTGACATGCATACGCATGCGCCCGAAGCACATTGTTAATTCCCCCCCCCCTTTCCCCGCTGATCAGCGTGCTAGTAGAAAAAATGGCGACTAGTGATATGCTTTTTTATGTGCCATATCTCGGCAGAAAAATGTATGGGCTTTTCGTTTTCAGAGAAACTAACAGTAACTGGTTCAGCCTATCTTGATGCTCTACAACTATGGCTGTTTCCTCAATTTGAAGAAAGGGAACCAGATAACTTCATTTGGCAGCAAGATGGGGCACCGCCTCACTGGCATCTCTCAGTGTTCTATTGGTTTGAACATCACTGTACCCGACCAATGTATTGGCAGCAAAAGGCATCACGATAAAGCTTATTTCGCGTGGCCTTCATTCTCCACCCGATCTGAGGTCGTGGGATTTTTATCTGTGGAGGTTCATTGAGGATTGCGTGTACGTTCCTCCACTACCAGCTGACCTTCCAGACAAGACACAGGATTGAAGCAGCTGCTGTAAGAATTACCTCAAAAACACTAAACAAAGTTTGGGATGAACTCGCCTATCGAATTAATGTTTTAGGTGTGACTATAACGGGGCTCATATTGAACATTTGTTAAGCTTGAAGGTAAAAACTGTTTTCAATTACTCTTTCATTCGATGTATGCATTATACTTGAAAGTTACATGTAATTAAATACTATGAAGGATTAAAACTCCATTATTCATTTAGAAAACCTTTGTATTATTAATTTCACAAAACAATGTTGTTGATTATAATACATCTTAACAAAGTAACTTGAATAGGTTTTATGATTCGAAGTTGCTCTATAATTGACTCAGAGCAGCTCCTCATTCTTTTCTAATAAATTAAAGTCGTTACTTAATTTCTTAAGTAAAATATTTTTTAAGAGGTTTTCCAAGTAAATTTAAGGAAATCTATTTAGTAAAAATCTAACTCGTGGTTTGCTTAATTCATGCTGAATGGTCATGATTGAAGAATTATTATTTATAAACTAAAATTTTGGAAAGTTTTTAATACTTGTTCCATTACGGATTAGAATTCAGAATTGTTTTTATTACCATATTGCTTTAACATCTAAAAAATAACACTCTAAAAAGCATAAATGGCATAAAAACTCTAGTAATTATTAATTCCTTACAAAGTTAATAGTTATTCATTCTCCAAGACACATGAGTAAAAATTGAAAGCCCTTTTTTATTTTCACAAAAACTGGAACATAAAAAAATTTATTGGTGCCATTTGCAAATTAATGTTTATATCAAAACAAACATAATAATCAGGTAGTGATCAACCTGACAAGACTAATGAAAAAGTGACGCTTTCCGAGAACTGAAGAATACTTAAAATTTTTCATTCATAACCAAAACGATAACGAATAACCAAAACAATTATGTCCTTGTAACTTTTCAAAAACAAATTATATCAATTAATTTTAAGAGTTGAACATCTACATAAATTTTATTAAAAATAAAACGTTAATATTTTTCTTGTAAGTTTAAACTGAAGCTCTTGTAAGATGCATTGAAAAGGTGAATGATAAATCAATGTTATTAATTCTGTTTCCAGATTTATATTTTTCTCTTAGTCTAGACAAAATGTCGTCGATATTTTATTCAAGTTTTTTTTTTTTGAATTCTAGTTTGGCAGTGTAGTTTTTATAACGTAAAAAAACATTTTTGAGATGTATGTAAATTACCATACATCATTTAAAATATCGTGAATAAATTTTAACCAGCTTAATATTGGGTTTAATTCTAATAGCGTTTTATTATGAAAAATACAATAATTTTAATTAAACAAGTTAAATATCAGTCAAGAAAAACTCATCAATAACAATATTTCTTAAGTATTTTAAAATTTAGTTTTAAGCAAACGATTTTTTAAAAGCTTTTATTTAACTTACAATGTATGTATATGTATGTATGTATGTATGTATGTATGTATGTATGTATGTAATTTGTTCGGGTGGAATCTTGCAACTCAATTTTGAAGCTGATATCTTCCTCCATTGAGCTGAAATTTTGTATACACGTTTAGTTTGGATGACAATGCATGTTTTGACCATTTATATTCCGATATTGCAATTAATTAAAAAGATATTAATTAAAAACGTTAAACTAGTTTTGGGCGCCAACTTGGATATATCTGCATTGTTGTAATAATTTTATTGTTACAACAATGACAAAAGTTGGCGTCGAAAATCGGTTTTCAGCCAAACTGGAATTTCATAACGTTGCGCTATTGACAGTATTAATTAACTTTGTCTAAAAAATAATTACATTTCTACAACGTAAAAACAATCTAATTTCTACAACGTATGCAATTTTTTTACAAATTTCTATCTATTTCCTTGGATTTAAATTCAAAACAAAAAAGTAGAGCTATTTTTCAAGTAGATTGGTACATTGTATACCTTTCTCAACGCTGCCAAGTTAAACTGAGATGGAGTATTGAAGAAATTCTTTAAATAATTTATCTAACTTTAATCTATGAAACTCAGACAAAAAATAATTACAGAATCGGAAAGATCATTTTTTTAATGTATCTTACCCATCAAAAAGGAATCCGCTAGGAAAACAATAAGAGAAAAATATTATCTAGAAATGCAATATATTTTCGATTAAAAAAAATAATTTTACAATAAATGAAGTAATTTTTAAAGAAATTTTCTAATTTTAAGCCTACGAGTAATTTAAATATACCTCATTTTATCACCAGTAATCTAAACACACACTACGACATGTGTCCTTAAATTTAATTACAAATAGAATCTGTTAATTTTATTTGAATTTAATTATTGATTTTTTCAAAATCAAGTTTCTAAAGATGATCTGAGCAATTTAAAAAAAATAGATTCTTACGTAGAAGATATTCAATGTCCAGCAAAAAATTATCATTATTTGATAAAACTTTCTTTTTTGATTACAAATGCGTTTTTAGTCTTAAGCATTTTATTGATTAATACAAATATTTAAATGCCTTTTTGAAGTTTTTTAATAACAATTAAAATTTTTTCTATATGTTGAGAGAAATACATCCCTTATCTTCAAAATATTTCAAATAAATAATATATTCTTTAAGTTTTTCAAAATAGTCAAAATTTTAATTAAACATTTAATAACTTTGTCATTTATGAAGATAATCTCACTAAACCTTTTTTTTTTCGTGTGTAGAACAATGTTAGCCAAAATCTGCATGAAGATTGAAAAATTGCTTAAAAATTACGGATTTAAAAAATTGTGTTTTTAGTCTAATACCATTTTGCGAGAATTAATTCAGCTAAACCAGGGATGGCGAACCAGCGTTTCAATGAGTTGAACAGGCTGAGAAACCTGTTCCAGCGATAACTAAAAAGTAAAAAATAAATTAAATGTAAAAAAAACTTTTTTAAGAACAAGCTTTTATTTAAACGCGCTAAAAGAATAAAATAAACTTTTCCTTTAAAACTTTTTTTACTATCAACTTATAACGTCATTACAACATTTATATGATATAAAAGCTTGTCGCGAGATTTACCTGTGTAGATAAACAAGTAAAAAATAATAACTTGACCTGATTGATTTTGGTTTTTAAAATTCAAACTAAGTAAATATGAGTACTTAAATATTGCGACAAGCTTTTATATCATATAAATTGTGTAATGACGTTATAAGTTGATAGTAAAAAAGTTTTAAAGGAAAAGTTTATTTTATTCTTTTTAGCGCGTTTAAATAAAAGCTTGTTCTTAAAAAAGTTTTTTTACATTT
>BMAO01029956.1:0-20921 GCA_019973975.1 Trichonephila clavata | reverse complement strand
TCGTTAAAAACATTTTTATTCTTTAAATAATTCAAGTGAAACTTCTCGCCACTGAAGCAATTTAAAGCATTAAGTTAAAAAAAATATATAATCATCAAAATATAATATTACCAAACTTTAGTTAACTGATTCGAACCATCTTTAAAAAATACAATGCAACAAACCAGTTGCACATCTCATATGCCTCCAATCTAAGAGCAAAATCACCTCGTCCGAAACCGACGATCTTTTCTCAACCAACCTCGGTCTCCTTAAATACTTACACGAGCCAAGTTAGTTAAATTTACATTTGCAGCCGTTGCCAACTACAAATCTCGAAACTCGCACAAAGGTCGGGTTCGAATCAGTTTATTTACTTGAGATCATGGCGCGTGGTTGGAAAAACTTAAGGACCATAAAAATTCGGATCCTAAAATAAATTCTTTTTTTCAAATGTCTAACAGCTCCGAAGCAAGCTTGGCACTCTCATTCATCGAACCACTCTGAAAGGATAGCAGGCTGTGTCAACCTTGCCCAGCCCTGGAAATGAACCCCGGACCTGTGGCGTAGAAGCGCAATACACTGCCACTCAGCCACTGGTCTAGCACTGATATTCTGTTAGAAAAATTTGCTCACAAATATGTCAACCCAAATACAAAGAACATTTTCACAGACAATTTCTTTATACATGGAAATTTTTCAGTAGACAAAGATTTGTAAAAGGCAATTAATCGCATAGCATTAAACATCTCCTGCACTCTTTAATTAGGTTGCAAGTTCAAGAAGTAGCACCTCAAGTGCTGTATCAATATCAGTAGTAACGGAATAAGACAGCAAATCAAATTTAGGTTCATTTTTCTTAAAGCCCTAATATCTTCTTGTGGCTTCGTCCTCCAAACTCTGAATATGATGTATAATTATAGCAAAAATACCCTTTAGGTACTTTCTGTTTTCCCAACAAAGAAATAAAAGAATTCTGATATCCTGATAGTGGATAATATGAGACGAATCTTATGTTCCGCACGTTAAAAAAATCTGGGTTCAATGCTGATTACTGATTGTCTTCTCAGGACCCCAAAAAAACTCTTTTCGAGCCGCATTCGGCATATGGCTGCACTTAATATATAAAATCTCTTTTTAATAAAATTAGTCCTCTTTTTTTAGTAATTTAAATTTCATTCTGTTATCCGGTGATTAAATTATGGACAGCCTGTATTTAAATATATAATGCATTAAATGTTTTTTTCACTAAATATTTCTTTTCCTTTCAATGACGTAGGTGAATCATCAACAAAAGGAAATGACGAAACTGCATCAGAAGGTTAGTTGGCTGCAATTTCTAAATGTATTTGTAACTTTCTTTAGAGATCGGTGAACAAAAACACTTAACCCTCATTTACTGTAAGATATGCTTAATGTATTGTTACGAATTTTGTATAAAATAATGTAAATAATTTGAATTTGGATGTACAATGCCTTTATATTACTCTACATTGATTTCATGTTAAGATTGTAATATTCACAAGCAAGCCGTCCCTTACGTTATAATGGCAATTCAATGGGAACTTGGCGAAATATTGGCGATAGAACCAAGTTGGCATCATTTTTGGCGACCAATTTGCCGACTGGCGATCAATTTGGCGACATTGGCGATCATGTTGGCGAGTTCGGGACCCTCTGGATTCTTCTAGAAATTAGTAGAAAAATCCACTAATTTCACGATCTGTGGCTCGAGCGCATCTTTCGAGAAATTTCGGCCTCTGCTATAAATAGAGAGAGACTCGCCGCAACGGTCAGTCTGATTTCAACCAGCGAGTAGGGAGCACTGTTTTGATTAGCGATTGCCTTGAACTTAATCAGCTCGGCTGTGCTTGTGAATAATCATTTACATACGTGTATTTAGACACTGCTTATTGTGTCTGAGTGCTGTTGAAGGTGGGAAATCCTTCTGTTATTTATTCAGTGAACTTTGCTGTTGAATCCTGTATTTTTAAGGATTGATTTACGCTAATAAATACGCATCGCTCGCAAAGAACTGTCTTGTTGCTTACGACTGCTTTTGCATAAAATCCTCGAACCCCGATCTACGTTACAGTATTTTTTGTGTTGATGTATAATGCATTAACTTTTAAATTCATTGTTTCTTTTTCAAGGTGACGGACAGGACAAGGAGTCAACAGAAGAAAAAAGCACTCAAAATACCAGAGAAGGTTGGAAAGTCTCTAATTTAAAAAAGGATAGATATTTTTTTTTCAAATTTACTGATAAAAGAACTAATTAATTAATAAGTCTAGTTAGCAATAAATTCTCTCATCACATTTCTTGAATGATTCATTATATAATTGATTCTGATTTTTTTATGCTTCAATGAACAGGAATAATTCGGGGAATGATGGTAAATTGCAAAATTTAAGTCAACTAATTATTCCACTGTACTCGTTAATCAAATCATTAATATTTGTAATTAAATGTATAAATTACTTTTGTAATATATTTGCTAATGAAACATTGATTATTTTTCCTGCTCTTTCTTATGGTAATCGAATGGGCAAAAAAATTGAAACTTTATTCGACAAAAAAGAATATTTTCAAGAAATCTATTAAGGGGGTTCGCCCATGTGACGGCCTGATTTTTTAAGCATTCTTACGGAGTTTTTTTGACAACCAGTAAAAAGATAGAACTTTCAGTTTTTTATCATTTATTTATATGTATTTTAAGAGTATGTGTAAATGTTTAGCCCAAATATACTATAGAACGTGAGTTATAGTGCTCTGAACACGCCCTCCTCGAAAAAATGGACGCTCACTTTCTCCACGATTCCGGCCGATTGTCTTATCTGAAATAAAAAAAATTAACGGCGTTTTAATCTATAAGCTTAAATGCACAGAATGAACTATACTCAATTGAAAATATCAAAAATTGGACTTTTGGTAGACATTTGAAAAAAAATTCTGAATTGCAAGGGTTTTTTCGTTATGTTTTTGTTATAAAAAGTAGAAATATTTTGAATTTTGGAAATATCGTAGTCCATTTGGTGCGCATATATGTGTTGAGTCTACCTTATAAATTTGAAGTCTTTCGGTCAAATCATTCTTGAGATATGATGGAGGAAAGATTTAAAAAAAAAACAGTTTTGAGAAAAAAGTGTTAAAGTTTCAAGTCCGATCAAAACACAATGAAAATATTTCCTTAGCGCAACGAACAGCTGATTTTCTAACACCTGCTTCTTTATAACGATTTCGAATTTTAAAAAATCACTTTACCACCGTATTCTAAACATGTTAAAGAAGCAATTTATGAAAAAAAATTTGATTCTTTGAACCCATCACATGGGTGGGAACCCTCTTAACTTTATAAAAAAATGCATTTTCTTCATACTTTTTTTTTTCATAATTTCTCCATATTTCTCGAATATGATGGATGTAAGCCAATATTATTTTCTCTTGAATCTACAATTTCTCTTTGAAGGTAATGAAAATTCTGCGAGAGAGAAGGCTTTTAAAAATTCACTGGAAGCATGCAATTGAAAGTTTTAAATCATATAAATAAATCTTGTAGACCCAAAATTAAACGCTAATTTTTTTAAAAAAATTATAGTATCATTTCTCTTAAGGCTGTTTTCGCTAAATGTTAAGAAATAGAACATGAGTTTGGAATATTTTTTCAGATATAAAAGAATTCGAATGTTAATATTATATCCTAGCTTGCTATCCTGTCGAGCAATGGTTCTCAAAGTTATCCCCGATATTATTCAGGGGTTCCGTGAAAAATGAAAATTGATTTAGGGGTCCCTGAACAATGTCAATGTCGATGTTAAATATAAAATTAAAAAATTTTGATCCATTTTTTATTGTTATGGAAATTTAAATACATGGGTGTTGAATGGGCTTTGTAATGCGGACATCTGGACTGTGAAACAGTCCTCAGTCCCATATCCTGGTTGACTTTGATGTTGGGCATGGCGATGGTGGGGGGTTTTTTACTGCTTAAAAGGAATCATGGCTATTGGCTGAGACGATGGCATCCGGGAGGCGTGGGTATGATTCTTCATCCGAGTGCAGTAGAGATGAAATTTTTTGGCATGAGTGAGAGCTTAGAGTTTGCCCTCTGATTGGTCGATGGTAGCGTGATCATAGACTCCTATTGGCTGCCCTGGGGGCTGGGAACAGAGAAAGTGGGAGGTGCTTGTCCAGTGGGGTAGGTAAAATTTAATATGAGGAAATTAAAAAGGAAAAACGGTAATTGAATTTACTTGTGTGTGTGTGTGGATACATCAGCTTAAAAAATGGTATCAGTATTGGAAGCCGTTATTACATGCTCGTCATTAATAATCCCCATGGAGGCCAAATGGAATGCTTTGGTTGTCTCTCATAAATTATTAACAAAATAATTCGCTTTTATATTCCCTACTAGGGATACCCTACTATCCTCCTTTTGCGCGTGGACTAACTCAGATCCCAAACACAGATGAATCCATACTAACACAGGAGAATCTTATTAAAATATCCACAAATGAAGAACTTAAACCAAAATATTTGAACAAGGATACCACGAATTCTGGTTACAAAAACAGATTCCAATTTTATATCCTGCATTATGGGTTATTGTACAGAAGTTGTTGACTACTTTCCCGTCTTCCAATTTAGTAGAATGTGGATTAAGTGCCGTAAGAAATAAATAAATAAATCTCAAACATGCATACACACAAAAAAAAACCAGAACTAGTACTCGTGGGAATTTGTGGATGCTACTCACAAACAGTGAGATGAACACACACACACACATAAATACACTCATAATATCTCATCAAATTCATCCAAGTCATTATTTTTTTTAAAATTTATTTTAAACAAAAGTTATAATTACAATGAATAATTCTTCAACAAAATATTTTTTTAATTTGTAATCTTTATACTATACATTTATGTAGAATTTTCCCTTGAGTAAGATTTTGAGTTTAAAAAGGGGTCCTTGGGTAGGTTTTGACTATAAAAAGAGATCCATGGGTTAAAAAAGTTTAGGAACCACTGCTGTAGAAAGTACGTATTTTATCATACTCCTCATTTTTATCTGAGTTGACCCATTTTTTCTGGTATAAAATGTGTTTTGCATTATTTTTCTCCTGTACCGTAATGTTTAATGAGCTAACCCTTTACAAATAAAAATGAAAAAAAAATTAGAATGTACAGAATATTTTTGAAAAACTACATTATAAATAAAAGTATGAATTATATTGTTGCAAATTTTCATGAATATTAAGACATCTTTCTGTCTGAAAATGTGCTCCGCTAGTAGTTCAGGTTCACGTACATTTAGTAAAGACAGCCTTAAGCGTTGATACTTAAAAAAACTAATACTGTTCGTTTGATCCCGTCGCTTGTATTTTCAAGGTGAAGAAGAATCAATAGCAGACAGCAAGGATGCATCAACCACAGGTTAGTGAACATTTAAATAATCATGATAAATTTGTTAAATAGTCAAAGTACATGAATGGTCAAATTTACAGATCCATTTAATTTGCATTATTCCTCACATTTGTAAAAAGCATTCAGAATATAATATTAGTAGGATTCAAAAGTTCCCGCACTGAGCTTATAACGTGAAAATTTTTTGCAGTAGAATGACTACAGTAGCATTTCTGTGTTATTGCATTATCCCCCTTTTCTAAAATAAAGGTTGTTCTAAATCACGTGGTTGTTGAATCGCCGCGGCGTATTTTGTAGGCAGATGTATTTAGTCGTCGACGATTGAAAAGAAATTGCGCTTGTTGAGCGGATAAGGAATATTTATTTTTGTATTCGTTTGGGGAAAAGTGCTACGGTGACTTTCGAAATTTTGAAGCAGGTGTAAGGTTGTGATACATTATCGCGTAAGCAAACTTTTGAGCAGCATCGACATTCCAGGGAAGGCATGGAAAGTGTCGAAGACGCCAAACTCTCTGGACGTCCACAGACTTCCCACACCACTGAAGACATTGAAAAGGTTTCTGTGGCGGTACATAAGAATAGGGTTCGAACAACAGTTGGATATCCTCGGCCACATGTCAATATATACTAAGGAGCTCAACATGCATAGGGTGTGTCAACATATCGTTCCCCGCATGTTAAGCGAATACCAATCTGCCGTAGAGTTAAAATTGCATCGCAGGCTGAATTAAAGGACATGGCTAAAACGATTTCCAGAAATGTTTCGATGACCTTTACAAGCTATGGCAAAAGTGAGTTGTTACTCAAGGGTCTTATTCCGAAGGAGGATGTGTTCCAGCAGTTCAATTGGTAATATTTGTTAAGTTATAGTCTCAGTCCGGGAACTTTTGAATCCTATTACGTATATATAATGAAATAATGTTACATTTATTCCTAAATATTCTACAGATAAAATTTTTCCCTTTAATGATTATTTTTAGGCAGCAGTGGATCAACGGAAGTCTCAATTAAAGGTATATTCATCACGGTCTTTTTTTAACAAAAGAAATTAAAAATAAAAATTTAATAGAATAATACTATATTTATTCTATTTGTTCTGATTGTGTTTTTAGATAGCAGTGTATCAACAGAAGGTGACACAGAGGCATCTATTTCAGGTATGCTCATCATAATTATATAAATTATAAGGATATGCTTAAAAGTATATTGGGTATAAGGGAAAGTTGTATCGTTTTTGAACAAGTGCACTTTTATACTTTGTCGATCCTTACCACGAATTCAGATTCGACTCAAATCGGTTTAAACAGATATATTAGTGTACTGTTAATGATTTATACACATTTTTTCGTCAATATGAGTAACGAAAGAATGCATTTGAGACATTGGATGTTGTTTGAGCTCCAAAGAGGGAATAGCACTATGGAGGCAAAAAGAAACTTGTGTGACGTATTTGAAAATAAAACAGTAATACTTCGAACATGTCAAAGATGGCTTTTTTAAATTTCTCATGCGCGATTTTTCTTTAAAAGCTGAACCCAGATCAGGAACGCCATCAGATATCACAGACAAAGTGCTACGCATTATGATCAGGACAAATTCCATGTTAGCTTCTACAGAAGTGGACTTCAAGCTTGAAATTCATCAGAATATACTGCAGCGTTTCTCAAACTGTGGGGCGCTCCCCCCCCCCTAGAGGAGAGTTGTGATAACTCTGCGAGGGCGAGCATATCGAAAGTCAAAAACAATAGATTATTTTTTAAAATATCAATTTACTGAAAGTAACCAAACAAAATACATTCTGACATAATAAAAAATAAAATACACATTTACACTGATATACAGTGGTACCTCGACATATGAGTTTAATTCGTTCCGCAACCTTGCTCGTATCTTGAATTACTCGTATCTCGAAGCAAATTTCCCCATACAAAACAATTGAACTACCATTAATCCGTTCCAACCCCCAAAATGTCACCCCAGTTATTTTTGTTACGTGGTTTTGAATAATAAAAACGTATTTATAAATGACAAATATTTATTGTACAAAACCAAAAAAGAGAATGTAAAGAAATAAATTAGATATCCTCACTGGTCTTTGTCTTTTTCACTACATTTTTCTCGCTTTCACCTGTAGGCTGTTTAGAAAAAAACATGTCCAAGGAAGTTTGTTTCTTCCTCCCTCCTTAGAATATTCCGGAAATAAGTTAGGCAAGTGTCATTAAAAATATCATATGCACGACCTGTTGCAACTTTTTCTGGGTATTTCTTTTCCACGAACTGTGAAACTCTCTCCCACATTCCTAAGATCTCCTTTATCTCACTTGTAGAAATAACCTCCTCCTCTGACTCCTCGAAACCAATTTCTTGCATAACCTCCGTATGCCTAACCTCCACCGCCTTGCATAACCTCCGTTTTAATTCAATACTCATCATCTTTTTCTTAGCACTTGACTTTTCACAAACTTTCCTCCGATCTATGGTTATAAAAATAAATGAACTACAACTGTAAATGTAAATGTAAACGCAACACAAAACGCGAACACAACTACACAACTTATCACAGCGGAAGCACGCTGCTAACTGATTCACTGACCGTGGTGGGCGCGACCGCGTGCTACTACCGGCCGACCTGCTCAACCGAACTCGTATCTCGAATTTCGCTCGTAACTCAAAGCAAAAACACTCGCGTCAAAAAACTCGTATGTTGGGCACTCGTATGTCGAGGTACCACTGTAATACTCTTATAAATGTATCAGTACTCTGTACAATGTATTTTATAATTAGTTTAACAATACTAAGTTAGCAACAAGTTCGATAATTACCAGTGACCCCATGGGCTTACATTAACATTTATCTTGATAATTTGTACATTTTATAATTAATCCCTTAACTGCCGATTAAAAGTTACGCGATTCGCTCCCCAATGCCAGCATTTTCCACGTAGACTCGGGAATATGTTTTTGAAGGGGAGGGGAGGGGGTGCAAATCCTCTGAAATAAGTAATTCCTTCGCAAGTTTTGTCAAAGTCCTTTTATTGCATTCCAAAGCCATCGGAATAATTTTAGGGATAACATTGCACAGAAAAGATCGTACTTCGGAAAGACGTATATATTCGTCCAGAATATTAATGTTTTGGCTGAGCGAGACGTTTATATATACACCGGTGTCACTTAAGAGGTTAAAGTCGCATTGTAGCTTTAGCGTTGAAGAATAGTATTGTTGAATTCAATACATTTTTATTGTATGGAGGGGGGCGCGATGAAAATTATGGTTGAATATTAGGTTGCGAATGTTAAAAATTTGAGAAGCACTGGACTACTGCTTTGGACTAAATTAAAAGGCTTGGTATCGTGTCCAAACTCTCGCTTGATTCGTTCGTTTTCGACACACGAATCAAGCGAAAACAATTCCATGGACAGAACTTTGAAAGGTTCTTCAAATCTTACACATCACATATGGGAGCCGTTTTTGGACCACTTGATGAATAGAGATGAAAAGTGGATAAAAACGTGGTTATAGAAAAAAAAATCCATATATTTTCAAAGGGGAGATACCACCATCCACATCGAAAGCTGACATGCATCAGAAGAAGTTTATGTTGCGTTGTTGGTGAGACAGCAAGGGTATAGTGTATTAAGAGACACTGAAAGAAAATGAAACGGTCGTTACTGCTCACAATTTGATGTTTTGAATAAAGAAATTCAACATAAACGTCGCTCTTTGGCCAACAAAAAGGGTGAGATTCTTCATTACGGCAACGCTAGACTACACGAGGCAAGAAACACCTCATAAAAAATTGCAGATTTGAGATGGGAAATTGTACCTCAGGCAGCATATACTCTTGATATTGCATCATATGACTATCATCCGTTCAGGTTGCTGCAAAACTATCTTGATGGAAATAAATATATAAACCATAAGGGCGTCCAAATGGCAGGGGGAGAAAAATACTTTATTTCCAAAACAGAGGACTACTTTTCCAGGCGATTAGATAAGTCTAACACAGAGGTTCCCAAACTTTTTCATCTCATAGACCCCTTGCCCTGTTTTTTTGGTTTTCGGTAGACCCCTACTTATCGAATATTCAATTTTTGCAAATTTATCAACTAAAATGTGTTTGTGACAGCAGGTACAGAGCTTCTTTAAAATATTTAAATTTCTAACAGTAGTGAAGTATCGTGTTGAAAAGTTAATTAATGTAATTAAAATTTAGTTCATACATAAAAAACTGTTTTATAAAATAACTGAGCTACAAAGAAATGCTTTTAATGGGAGGAATGAATCTGGGGCTTTAATTGCAAATTTTCAACATTTGGCATCGATCTTGTCAGGCTTAACCCTAAATGTCCTTGATTAGTAGTGTGTATCCAGTTTTTTTCTTTCTTTCTTTTCTTGTTTCGGAGATTGACAGCTACACTGAAACTCTTTCTCAGGAGTAAAAATAATCCAACAATTTCTCGAGATATTCCATAATTCATGATCAATAACAAGTATATCTTTTTAAAGCCAAAATTTCTGACAATCGTTTCAAAACTTTGTGGTAACGCTCGGATACCTCTTACATCCGAACCCTCTTGTCTACCTGTAAACCCGGCTAGATGTGTAGGAGGAACTGAATAATCCACAGACATTATTTCCAATCGAATTTGATTCATTAATTCTTGTTAACAATTATTAAACAGGCACAATACAATTCTAATTAAGGCTTATGATTTATCGTAGAGTGCGGAGGTGAGATTCTATAACTCGGGGATACTACTACAGACCCTCAACTGAATCTAAGATAGCTTAAATACGCTCAATTACAACTACGTCGCACACTAATAATTAGCTTCTACTTAATCAAGAACACAGTACTTGAACCTTTAATACATCGGATCGTACACGGGAAACTTCAGGCACTTTCTTCTGCTTGATCAAATGACAATGGCTCCACGCTCGGTAATCTTTAATTCCACTGCTTTTCAATCTACAACTAACTAAATCTCAATCTTCTCTTAAACTCCTATTTGCACACATCTAACGTATCCACTTCAGCGTGTCAAGAATTCAATTCCTTTCTTACTTTCTTTTTGCCAACTCGCGAAAACCGAATTTATATAATATACCTCATTTACATAAATCACGCTCGCTTTCCCGATGAAAGTTGGTTGAATTAAATATTTTGTTTAAAGAGATGAGGAGATATTAGTGGAACCACGTATAGATCCGTCACAACTTTAGTTTAAAATATTCGTATTTCTTTTCAATGAGACCATACTTATCATATATTTCAATAATTGCTTACGGCAGTATTACCATAGCCAAAGCATACTCAAACCTAGTTTCAAAATCAGAATAAAGGGCATTTAAATGTTGAAAGTAGGTTAAAACGTTATTTTTCAGGCAGATTATCTGTGACAAATTGAGAAACTGGAAAAATTCTCGACATCCAATATTATACTCCTCTACAGGGGCATAGCTACCGCCTTATCAATAATACAGGACCTCCAAGCTAGTGGAGACCCAACATGAGCAAACAAGATATTGTAAAATGTTAATGAACCTAAAAGAGTTATTTTGATACAGGGCCCATTCAGGATTAGTTACATTAGGGATCCTCTAGCTTAATTCTAGGAAGAAACTCTGAAATGACGATCCTTGTTTTTATAAAATTTATTCTGTCACCTTGTAACTTAAAATGCTTCAAATTAACCTCATTAAATTTAATAAACAAATCTTTTAAATGAGTAAATATGTTTTCCACTTGATTAAATTTTCTTTTGAAATTAAAGTCATGATCTGGTTTAATGAGAGTCTCTATCGTAGACGCCCATCAACAACTCATGGGCCCCCAAATTATATTTTCGCTAATGTAGTCCCCTTGCAGGTCGTCATAGACCCCAGGGGTCGATGAGAATTACCGGTCTAACAGACAGTTGTAACAAACAAAGGACAGTATATTTTAGATTAATTTTTAAACTTAAAAAAGTGAAGCAAACGCTTTGTTTTTTTCTTTAGGAAAAAAGGCATCCCTTACATCCAATAGAAATAAAGCTACTGAAAAAAAATTTGTCTAAGAAAATGCTTCAAATTAGAAGCATTTTTAAAAGAATTGCAAAAAATCATTATTTTGGAAAAGATTTATCCCCCCCCCCTCATCCCCATATACCAGCAAAATAGATAGTCTGTCCAATACTGGAATTTTTTTTTTTTTTTTTGCCTGATTTTGGTACGGAACGCAGAGTGAAAGTTTTAAAAGACGGTGGAGCTGCCGAAAATCCTTCCTACTATCCATCAGACTCTCTGTATTATGGATGGCATTACAATGGATGGCCAATCATTCATTTTAAAATTTTAACTGATATATTTTTCAATTAATTGGAATTTAGAAATCTAAGTAGTTAAAGTGGATTCCATGAAATATTTCCTAAACTTTGGTACATTCGGTGAGATTCTGTATTCAGAAGTTCCGGAGAAGATGCCCTAAAATACACTGCTGGCCACCGTAAATGCAACACCCTGAAGGAAGCACGCAAATAACATGAAATTTACAACACGCATTAGCTGAGGTAAGATATGCAAATATGATTAGAATTTCAGCGCAGACACACATTACGCATGCCTGTGGCGCCACCTCAAAGCGATATTTAAGGCTTGGAGATTTCGAAGATTTCAAGTTCGGCAATTGTGTTTTTCTCTTGTGGTTTTTTCAAAAAACGATCAGTTGTGTCTCATAGAAAACAGCGATCCGCTTTTGATCAAGTATCCGAGTTCAACAGAGGAAGGAGAGTGGCCTACCGAGATTGTGGATTATCTTTCAGGGAAATCCGTAGTCGTGTTGGACGAAACCAAACAACTGTAATGAGGATATGTGACCGTTGGATGCAGGAGTGTACTCGGGACCGACGTGGTCGATTGCATCCACCTCAGTGCTCCACTTCACGTGAGGACAGGCAAATTGTGCGAATGGCAGTGACGGATCGCTCAGTCACATCCCGAACCATAGCGCAGCACATTGAGTCTGTAACGCATTATTCAGTATCTTAGCGTACCATTCGACGCCGTTTACAGGAGAGTAGTCTGTCCGCATGACGTCCATTGCTTGGTGTACCCTTGACGCAGAACCACAGACGTTGCCGCCGCCAATGGAGCGATGAAAGAAGGATGTGGGTGGCAGAATGGAATGAAGTTGATTTACTTACGAGTCACGCATCTGTGTGCAACACAACGATGGTCGGATACGAGTCTGGAGACACCGTGGAGAGAGTATGCTGAACAGCTGCGTTATGCACCGCAACACTGGTCCTGCACCGGGTATTATGGTATGGGACGGTATTGGATATCACTCTCGCACTCCTCTAGTACGTATTGCCGGTACTTTAAACAGCCAGCGCTACATCTCCGAGGTGTTGGAGTCAGTTGTCCTTCCTTACCTTTAGGACTTGGCCATGCTATATTTCAACAGGGTAATGCGTGACCACACGTGGCACGCATTGTCCAAAGGTTCTTCGTCAATCACCAGATTGAATTGCTTCTTTGGCCGGCTCTCTCTCCGGATCTTTCGCCGATAGAAAACATGTGGTCCATGGTTGCTCAACGATTGACCCAGATTACATCCCCAGCTGCCCCACCAGATCAACTTTGGCAACGTGTGGAAGCTGCTTGGTCTGCTGTACCCCAAGAACACATCCAAATTCTCTTTGAATCAATGCCGAAGCGTGTAGCAGCGGGGATCTCCAACAATGGCGGCTACTCTGGCTACTGATTCTGGCAGGAACCACACTTCACAAAAGTCTATAAATTTAATCATTTGATTCTTGGTCAACATGTTATCTACAAAATAAATTTTGTTGTGCTATCTCTTATCTTTCTTGGTGTTGCATTTACGGTGGCCAGCAGTGTACATAGATAGATTTAATAACGTTGGTTCGATCAAAAGAGGTCAGGCGTGAATTTTTTTTTTTTTACTTATATGCGGGTCGTTATAAAACATATTTTGAATAAAAACTTTCCAACACTTAGCCTTAAAATATACAGTTTTTACTTTAAAAAATTATTTCTTTTTTAAAAATTGAAACAATTGAATTTGATTATTAATGAAATACTTAAAAAAAACTCGATTTAAAAAAATGTTGTTTCAAATTATCATCAATGCTTATAATAATTGTCAATAATGCAAACGTATTCTTACAGGAGAACCAGAACATCAACCAAAATCAAATGAAGTTGAGGATAGTTCCACAAGACCAGGTGAAAGACCCGGCCAAAGATCAACTAGAAGACCACGTCCAACACTAAGACCAGGTGTTTTTTTTTAACTCTAATTACTATGTCAAACTTGAAATATCCAAATAATTCTGAAAAGTACCATTCTTTCCAATATGTTTTTTTCTGAATACAACACGTTTTGTGATGAACTCATTATAATATTGGAGGGTGTAGTCAGAATCTCATTACGCTTCATAGCTGGACCTCAGGAATTGAAATGAAGAAAATTGTAGATTTGTGCACAAGAAATTGCAACAAGGATAAGGAGACATGTGCATTCACTATTAACTAAATTTTTTCATGTTCAAATAATCAGAATTCATTGTATGGCCTTTCCAAAAAAAAAACCCAAAAAAAATGGCAAAATTTTTTTTTTAACTTAAGGTATCAAACTACTTGCGACACAACTTTTTTTAAAGAAATGGAGATACGGGGATTTTTTTTGTTGTTGTTTTTAGATTTGTTTAGTACATTTTAAGAAAAATATGATAAAATCAGAATAGAACAAGAAATTATTCTTAATAAAATGGGGGGAAATGGGTAAAAATTTTTAAAAAATAACATAAACGTGGCCCATTTTGTACCAAAAGTTTACGAATAGATTTTGAATTTTGATGTGTTGCTATGTCGTTCATTTTTGTGATGACCCTAAGGAGCAGAAACATTTTAATTTTTACAAAAACTAGAGCCCTTTATCTTTGTTGTTATATGAAATTGCTTACAAGTGAAAAACAGTGATTATATTAACATAAGGAGATTTAAATTTTGTTATAAAACAGTGATTGATAAATTTGAAGGTTAAAACACTTCTACTGTTATACAGAACATACAAAAAATTTCAGTTAATTATTTTCAACACTTTTTGAGCAATCGCTGGCCCGTTTGAGTATTTAAACAACACACACACATTTTGAGTAAAGCGCGTTTTAAAGTATGACATCTTGCTTAAAGTAATGGCATCTGCTTTTACTAAAACACTTGTAGTTTTTGTTCTAGTGAACGGAAAATAATAAACTTTGTATTTTTATAAAGTTAATAAGATGGCCTATAAAATAAAATCATCACAAATTTGTCGATTTTTGGCAAAATTCACAATTTTAATGTAGTCGGATATCTTAAAAACATTTCCCCGTGGAAAAATTCATTCACAATCATGGAAAACAAATTTTTAAAATTAATTGCATAATGATGTAATTATAAACAAGTTATTTAAAAATACTTTTAATTCAATTCCTACTTTGGTCAACAAAGAAAATTTTACTTTTAATTAAATACTATATAGTTACAATTAATATAAATATCTATATACATATAACGGAATCCCAATATTAAGTGGCAAAATAGAAAGCTATTTTCTCTTTCCCTTATGGTGTTGGAATATTATTTTCTGTTTAGTACTACGTATTCATTCACGCGTATCATTCCACATTCTCAGAAATTATGATATCTCAGGAAGAATTCGAACCCGCGAGATTTTGGATTAGAAGTCCAACAAGTGTCCATTGCGCTACAGGGACTTTACGAACGATTTTCCTTTTTATATATGGTGTTGGACTATAATTTTGTTTGTTGCTATTTATTCATTAAATAAAAATAATTATTGAATTAACCTTTAAAAAAATGTATTAACATCAAATGTCACCCACTAGAAGTTTATAAAATGTATTTGACCTTGAGTGGATGAATAAAAGGTATTTTATTAACGATTGAAAATTTGAACAAGATATATATTATATATATCTATATAGTAAGAGTGAACTAATAGTAGGAATTGAAAAACACATTCGAGTGTTGAAGAACTTTGATTGTAAGAATAAATATAAATTCAAAGTAAACGTAAAAAAAAGCGTTATAGCAGTTCAAAGATATCTGCAATTTTTTTGGCCAGCAATTTACGTTTTCTAAAATGCAAACGCATATAAATTAAATTACAAATTCTCCTGAATAGATGATGAATCAGATGAAGATCCAGATTATGATTCTCCTAGGTATCAAAACATGGATCCAGGCAGGGATACAGGAAGAGGTAAGCTTTTTATTCTCTTTGAAAAAATAGATAGTTTTGTAGTCCTTTCAAAAAAAATATTGTAAAAATTAATAAAAGGTTAATAATATTTAAATTCTTTAATTTATTTCAACAGTTGGATAAATATACATTTATTAGGATAGATATTTCAAAATTATCCCAAATAAATTTGGTTATCTTTTCTAGAAGACCACCTAAAAAAGCCTTGAATTTGAAAAAAAAGCTAAATGTGTATTTATGATCTAAGTACAAATACATGAATTTTTTATACACTTTACCTGTGACAAATTAATCCCTGTGTACAATAAATATAATAAAATATGTGTATTATTATTTATAAATATTCTACACATCACTTTCTTCTGAATAATTATTTTTAGATAACAGTGCATCAACAGAAGGCGACGTAGATGCATCTATTTCAGGTATATTTATCATATGAAAATAAAATATTAAGAATATGCTTAAAATTAGAATAAAATATTGCTATTATTATTTATAAGTGTTCAACACATCATTTTCTCATCAATAATTATTTTTAGATAACAGTGCATCAACCGAAGGCGACGTAGATGCATCTATTTCAGGTATATTTATCATATTTAAATAAAATATTATATATATATATAAGAATATGCTTAAAAGTAGAATAAAATATTGCTATTATTATTTAATAAGTGTTCAACATATCATTTTCTCATCAATAACTATTTTTAGATAACAGTGTATCAACAGAAGCGACATAGATTCCTACAATTCAGGTATATTTATCATATTTAAATAAAATATTAAGAATATGCTTAAAAGTAGAATGAAATATTGCTATTATTATTCATAAGTGTTCTACACATCATTTCCTCATCAATAACTATTTTTAGATAACAGTGTATCAACAGAAGGTGCCCCACAAGTATCTATTGAAGGTATATTCAGTGTATTTATATAAGTTAATAATATCTTAATATCATAATAAAATATTGCTATTATAATTTATAATATTCTATAAATAATTTCCTCTTGAATGATTATTTTTAGATAACAGTGCATCAGCAGAAGGAGTCACAGAAGTATCTATTGCAGGTATATTCTGCGTATTTATATAAATTATTAATAATATGCTTAATATTACAATAAAATATTACTATTAATTTACAAATATTCTACAAATCATTTTCCCTTAAATGATTTATTTTAGATAGCAGTGTATCAGCAGAAGTATCTATTGCAGGTATATTCATCATATTTATAAAAATATTTAAAAATATGCTTAAAAGTATAATAAATAATGCTATTACGTTTTATAAATATTTTACACATCTATTTCTCGTCAATAATTATTTTTAGACAATAGTGTATCAACAGAAGAAAGCACGAAAGCATTTACTAAGGTAAATTTCTCAGATTTTTAAAAAACATTAAGGGTATAAGATATAACATCTAATACAGGGTAATTCTACATTTACTTATTAATATTCTACATATTATTTTCTCCTAAATTATAATTTTTAGATAATGCTGTAGATGAGGGTACAATAAAAAGAGACACAGCAACATCCACTGAAGGTAAATGTTTAATATTTATGCT
The DNA here is from genome assembly GCA_019973975.1 of Trichonephila clavata. Taxonomy (NCBI): domain Eukaryota; kingdom Metazoa; phylum Arthropoda; class Arachnida; order Araneae; family Nephilidae; genus Trichonephila; species Trichonephila clavata. The sequence continues at coordinate 3,654 of BMAO01029956.1, read as the reverse complement.
CTTTCTTAGCTGATTAAAAACTCATATGAATTCCGGTTCTTCACACCGGTTAAATTTTTTAAAACAAAACCCGATGGTTTACTTTTAAACTTTAAATAAATTTCACAGAACTACAACTTAGACTACTTGTAACGGTTCTATCTGTGACTATACTAATAGCTTGAGGACTCTTCAAGGGAAAATAATTTCAATTCAACCAACTTTCGCCGACCAAGAAAGCGTGATTATGTGAATGAAGTATAATATATAAATTCTGATTTCGTGAGTTTATGAGTTGGCAAACAGGAGTTAGAAAGGAGTTTGCGAGTTAGATTGTTAGTTGAAGATTGAAAGATAGTGGAATTATTAAGAGGTCTTAGAGTAGTCCAGGAAAACGGATTACACCAGTGGATCCAACGACATTGATCAATTCCGATAAAGATCACCTGCAAGATTCCAATGTAGGATCCGATGCAGAAAAAGTACAGGTATCGTGAGCTTGGTTAATTAGAAGCAGCTTATTAGTGTGCGACGTAGTTATATTTGAGCGTATTTAAGCTGTCTTAGATTCAGTTGAGGGTCTGTACTAGTATCCCCGTGTTATAGAATCTCCCCTCCGCGCTCTACTATTTAATCGCCTATCTTAATTGGATTTTTATTGGATCTGATTGATATTTTGGTAACAATAAATTAATTAGATTGAAATAATGACTATTGATCATTCAGTTCCTCCCACACATCTAGCCGGGTCTGCAGGTAGACAAGGGGTTTCAGAGTCAAGCAGGAACCGACAAGTATTACATATTGACCAAAAAAAGGCTTCTTAGAAAAAATATACATTTTAGATTAAAAGAAAAAATGATGACTAAAAAAATAGAAATAAATGAAGGAAATATCAATGCAAAATGCAACAGAACATTAATGGTACATGTAAAATGCGTTTAATAATGCTGACAGCTTGATAAATAATATGAAATGTATTTCCATCAAAATCAAATAATGTATTAATTTTCAGTATCCGATTCTGGGACTATTAAAATGAAACATTTTAAAATGAAATAAATTTAATTTACCATAAATTACTATCTGCACTAATTCCAAAGTAGATTAAAACCTAAACCATATTGCTAAAACTAAAGATTAAATTTAGGTAAAGATCCTTTTTAGTGATTCATTTGAAAAAGAATTGCTCTATTTCTGCTATAAAAACAAGTGAATAAATATGAAAATAAATAAATATAGTGATGATTAAAATTGTAATGGTCTTCAAAATGTTACATAAAAAATAAATTTTTACAACCAAAATTAAAACTAGATGTCATATGGTGAAAAATCGATCTCCAACATTAAATATTATTTTCTTAAAAACTTAAAGAGAATTTTACGAAAATTGTTTAGAGTTACTCAAATTCGTTTATAGTTTAACGCAGAACTTTTCGATAAACGATGTGAAATGCCACTGTTTGGAGTAAAAATAAAAAACATTTTAGCACTGTCAACTCTTGAATCACCAACATAAATTTGTCTGTGGAAAAAAAGGGTTATTCAGATACAAGCTAAGAGATTCTTCGAGGAATTTGTTAATTTCTACAGAAAATCTGAGACAAGTTAGGAAATGGATTCGTTTAAAATGGCACTGAATATCTGATGGAACGATAGGAGTATCTGGAATAAAAATATTTTTGTCAATGACTTTTCCAATCAGAATAATAGCTTCAATAACATTGGAAAGGAGCTTTTTATTGAATAATCTTGGTATCCGTGGTAACTGATTGGTCAGGGTGATGAGCTCATGACTAGAGGGTCGTAAGTTCAAACCCTAGTACCGTAAGCAGCTGGGCTGAAGCACCCAGAGTTATGATATCCGTCACCAATAGACCCTTGTATTGCTTCAAAGTGAAACGTAAATAAATTCACTCGCACTCTTAGATAATCTTATCTATATTATACAGTGAACGTATATATAAAACGTGGTAAGGGAACCAATTTTGAATTCCAAAATATGAAAAGAAATTTCAGTTGTGGTTCAAAAAAGTTCAAAATTTAGTAATATGGTAAATTGTCATTTTAGGATTTAAAATAAAAAGCCGTGTCACAGGGCCGCTTTTAACCTCCCCAGTGCCCAAGGCATTTCAAACTGTTACGCCCTTCCATACTATTTTCAGATCATCCATCTCCTTCAGTTCTTACATCGCCTGTTTTGGTTCAGGACGGGATTTTCCCTTAATATTCTCTTAATCTTTTCCCTTTCTATGGATTTGTTTTCTAGAGAGTCTTTCCAATACCTAACACCTGTAGATCCGCCGTGTCCCAGATTAGCAACCGGCAACCGTAAGGAAAGCACAGTGTCATGGTTTGGCCACTTTTGTTCATTTCTTATCTTACGGCATCACAGACCACCCACCCACCCTTTTGTAAATTACTGCAGTAAATTAATGAAATCATTTGCAATTACAGTATAGAGTATACGTTATTGTATGAACTGTTTTCAAATTGTTAATTGTTATTTTTTTTCATCGCTTATCACTTTACTATCTCTTACTTTTCGATATCCTTATTCTTCGATAAGTCACTATCATTGTCCAGCAAAGGTTTTCTTTGAGCTTTGGTCGTTGCAAAATTGTTAACGACCTCATTGCAATCAATTTAGCTGTAACATCATTCTGAGTTCACAGCAACATCCAACTTTTAAACTTTTCATTTAGCCACAGTAGATCTCACTTCAGTCTTTACTCTGTTAAAGGCAGAAAAGCTTCTCTCTGCTGTATAGTTAGTCACATGCAGAGTAAAGTAAATTCTCAATGCGACTTCTAAATTTGGGAAGGTGCATTCCAACTTGTTTTTCTCGATGTAGGAAGAGATTCGTCTCGTTATTTTATCCCTCTTCATATACATTTTGAAACGCTGACTTTTGCATAAATTGTTCATCATGATGGCTTTGGGGTTCCTTAGAGCTAAGTATTTCGCCTATTTTGTCACATCTTTTGAAAGAATTTCGTGTTGAGAGCTTCGTAGCGGTAGTACTTTCACTGTAATTTTAATTTTCTCTCTTTTTTTCGCTCTCTCTCTGCTGTATAGTTAGTCACATGCAGAGTAAAGTAAATTCTCAATGCGACTTCTAAATTTGGGAAGGTGCATTCCAACTTGTTTTTCTCGATGTAGGAAGAGATTCGTCTCGTTATTTTATCCCTCTTCATATACATTTTGAAACGCTGACTTTTGCATAAACTGTTCGTCATGATGACTTTGGGGTTCCTTAGAGCTAAGTATTTCGCCTATTTTGTCACATCTTTTGAAAGAATTTCGTGTTGAGAGCTTCGTAGCGGTAGTACTTTCACTGTAATTTTAATTTTCTCTCTTTTTTTCGCTCTCTCTCTGCTGTATAGTTAGTCACATGCAGAGTAAAGTAAATTCTCAATGCGACTTCTAAATTTGGGAAGGTGCATTCCAACTTGTTTTTCTCGATGTAGGAAGAGATTCGTCTCGTTATTTTATCCCTCTTCATATACATTTTGAAACGCTGACTTTTGCATAAATTGTTCTTCATGATGACTTTGGGGTTCCTTAGAGCTAAGTATTTCGCCTATTTTGTCACATCTTTTGAAAGAATTTCGTGTTGAGAGCTTCGTAGCGGTAGTACTTTCACTGTAATTTTAATTTTTTCTCTTTTTTTCG
>BMAO01029955.1:0-188150 GCA_019973975.1 Trichonephila clavata | reverse complement strand
ATACAAAAATTAAAAATATGACAATTTTTTTCAATAATACAACAATTTATAGTACAATTTTATACTTAACATTGTCATTTAAAAGATAAATGAATTAATAATAATAATAATGCATTTTTAACACATACTGTCAAGAAAAAAAATAGCTATTTTCTATATTAATAATGTTGGGTATTCCTCTTATTGAACGAAAAAAGATATTTAGTTTCTTAAAATCGTGTTATATCAAAGCCGCGCAATGTTAAATTTGTTTTGTGCCGGTAATATCGAATTCTTGTTTTACAAGTACTTTGTTATACCTTTGACAAAAAACATGCTTACCAAATTTGAGCTCTGCAGATCTAATCATTCAAAAACAGGATTTTTTTTTGCTTGTAATGCCTTATAGATTCGATTTCCAAAACCCTTTATTAGCGGATATCTATTCAACAAAGGAAACTTTCTTACCTAAAACCAAATCAGTATCTCTAATAGCTCGAAAAAAAGAACGTTTTTTGTTATCTATAACACCTCTGCATCCCCTTTGGGATTAGATTTCTACAAAATTCCTTCTTACTGAATCTCTACTCAACAGAAGAAACATATTTTCTAAGTTTCTGGTTTCTTAAGTTTAATAGAGCAACAACGGGAAATTTTTCTTATAAAAACGTAATCCCCACCTCCCGTTACCTCGCTTGGGAACCTATTTCTACAAAACCAGCTCTTAACGGATCTTTACTCAACAAAAGAAACATGAAGACCAAATTTGAAATATGTAAGTCTAACAGTTCAAAACTGGGAATTTTTTTTTATCTATAACACTCTCGCTCCTTCTGTGTCGATTTCCCCAAAATCCGTACTTTACTCAACAAATGGAACATACCTGCCAAATTTAAAGACTGTAAGTCTAATAATTTCGGAGATCTCATGATGAATTAACAAATTTATTTTCTTCAATATATACACTTTTCATTCTACAACTTTATTAAAAATTGATAGTTGACGGTGGATGCGCATGTGACGAGTTGGGGTGTCTGTGGTCTCGTGGGCGGAATTTATTCACGATCGTCATTCACGATTTGTCATCTAACTACAACAACATAAACATGTCAGCTTCACTATCAGATTGCATCACAGAGGAGCAACGAAAAGTGATCACGTGTTTGTGGTAAGAGGGTGAAAGATGCTGAAATTCACCAGAGACTTCAAGTATTAAATTGTTAAATGTAAAGTTGTTACAGAAGTGTCAATTTTTGTTTTTGTACAGATAAAATCTCTATATATTTTTAGGAACTTTTTAGCATCCACCCCCCTTTCCATACCCATCTGAGAAGCCGCTCATATTGTCAAAGTTATTCTAATATGTCAGTGCTTCTCAAACTTTCAATATTTGCGACCCAATTCTCAATCATAAATTTCTTCGCCCCTCCCCTCCTCCATACAATAACAATATATTAAATTCAATAATATTGAACTTTGACGTAAAGCTACAACAGGACTTGAATTATAAACCGTACAAATTATCTATTAGTATTAAATTTTTTACATAATTTTGTATATTACCGTACACTATACGACCATTGAAAATCATCACATGCGGGAACGTGCTTAAAGAAAACGCAAAGTAGGTGCAAAATGTCGCAATTTTACCTTTATTGTGGAAAAGAATCACTTATTTTTCGCTGCACCATTGTACACCTTCGTTTTTTCGCTGCAAGGTCTCTGATTCTCTTGAGCAGCAGTAGTTGAGTAGGACAGCACTCTGATTGTTGTTCGTAACTCCATAGCTGTCTCTAAAGCAAAAAACGCGTCAGCATTTGATGCACCCTTGATACTTTCGTCGTTGTTGTTGACCTCGTCTTCATCCATTTCATCGTCGACAGGGTCGGATTCTTCTTGCACTAAAGTCACACTCTCGTCATCATTTAGCATTTGAAATCCACAGTCTTCTGCATCGCATGCCATCCAAGTTTCTACATCTTCTTTATCGCATTCTTGAATTCCTGGAATCGATTGGACAAAATCGGTAATCTCTTCGCTGTGGTCGTCATTGAAGTCCTTTTCGCCTTCTAAATCTGACCTCAGCTTATTCCATGCATTTTTCAGGCTCTGTCTTTCGAGCGAATCCCCCCGCTTCGGCTAACATGTAGCAGGCGTCCTTCATATTAAGCTTTTCGGCTAACATGTAGCAGGCGTCCTTCATATTAAGCTTTTCCGCAAAAGCAGCACCACTTCCTGTCACCCCCCCCCTTTGGCTTCAAGCGAAACAACTGTTGAGCATTGCACTGTTCGAAAATGTATTCATATACAGTACATACAGTTGACAAATAAAAAAAAACTGGTCCGGATATTTGACGCTCCGGAAAATAAACGTTCGGATAAACGACGTTCTATTGTATGTTCACGTACACGTATGTATATGTGCAGTTACCTTTAAATTCGTATTTTGTTATTTTACTGTCTTCTGCTGTTTAAAATGTAAACTTTGATTCTTTTTTTTTCAATGAAGATTGGACGTGGGGGTGGTTGTTTCCCGAGGGATCGATTTGTAGCTCTAAATCCTCTTCGGGTGAGCTCTGTTGCTTTGGGCTTTTCGCCAATACACATCGTGTTGCTGTATAATGCTTTAATAAACACTCGTTTAGTCCAAAATAGCATAGTGATGACGAATCTTGTAATATGAAGTAGTGTATTAAGTGACGAGAATGATACATACACTCATCTGAGACGAAATCTTTTCACACTCTCTTTTAACTTTCTCTCTACATCAGGTGAAGATTTCGCGACCGCATCTCTATTATTCCACGCGACGATTTAGGGCAGGTATTAAATCTCAAACTCGCCACCTTTTAACCATTAACAATATATCCTAGAAATTCTATAAATAAAAACAGCTAAATATATAAATTCCGTTAACCCAAGTTTATGTGAAATTTGCTCTTGTTAGAAATCCAGAATTGGAGTTCTGAGAAGGATGGAATAATAATCAGAAGGATGATACAAAGATCCTTCCATGAAAATGAATCACATAACTCATTTCCATAGAAATGTTTTTCTTTACCTTAAGTTGTTTTATAAACATTACTTGAGTGAGAGAAGGAGGGGGAAGTTATAAGCTTCCGCATTTAGTTTACAGCCTACTAGTCTATTTACATTATATTGCAAACCATGATATATAGTAATGTGTTTAAACTGGTATTATTTGTTCAATGACTGAATGCTAATAAATTTGACTTCACTGTTGCGAGCATTTGAGAAAAAGGAAAAGGAGTTAGTGTCCGAGAAATTTGAATTATGATCCGAATTTTTCATGACATTAACAAAATTAATCCTTTTAATATTACAGATGTACGTTGAATTTTACTCATGAAATGTTTTGAAAGTTTGTAGAATGGGTTTAAACGTACAATCTTGTTAAAACTACGCTCAATAAATTGGTGAGAGACCTTGCAATTCTGAACAACAGGCAATTGACGAGAAACACGTTCTTAATTGCCAGCTCACTCCTAATTGGGATTTGTGTGTGAGGCCCAAATTCTTTTTAAAAGCGAGAACCTGTCTTATATATATATTTTTCACAGTACTTCACACTCCCACACCACGCCAATGCAAAGATTCCATCATACATAACATGCATCAGTGAGTGAGGAATATTAACGTCGCAATGTTCAGCTACACGAGGGCTTTTGGCGACGGACCTCGTATATTTGAACCATGGTCATGTGACGAGGATGACACCTGAGCTGGCACCCTTCTCTCTTAACTACTACACCACATCAACGGGATAACATGTATCAGAACTGTTACTGGATTGCTTTGGAGACTTGTATGAAGACTTGAACCCGTGGTTCGACAACAGCATCACTTACGACCATAACCAATTGGCTATCACAGCCCCGAGCCGTCAGATTTCAATGTTTAATCTTCTGAGGTCCTTTTAAAAAAATAAGAGGGGGGGGGCACACACAAACACAAGCTTTATATTTTAAAAGAATTGAATTATTATTCCACTTTTCATTTAACATAAGAACTAAGTCAAATATGAAGTATAAAAGGATTATTTTATTTTAGTTCAATGCAACTTGAAAAGCAAACGAAGCAATCTTGTTTATAACCCCGTTCTACTTTTTTCTAGTGTTATTAATCATAACCTATCCCCCCCCCCTTTTGTCCAGTAATTCTGAATGGTCATAAAGTACAATCAGGCCAGGATCAGTTTAAGCTAGAACTATAGAGAAGAAAATGCTTTGTTCTTATACAAAGCAACGTGGTCAAGTTCACGAGTTCGTGGCTGATGTGTCATGAGTTTGAGCCCTAGTGACACTAAAGATCTTCCGTGTAAGGGAGTCATGTACTTTAAATCTGTCGAGGGTCAAAGTCTTCCGTTGGTATGACGTGGAAGTTCGGTCAGTGATGTCAACTCAGAAGTCGTTCTCGTCCCTTGACCATGGTTTAATATTACGAAGTCCGTCGTCAGCAGCCCACGTGTTGTGTTATAGTGCGACTTTAATAAACCCTTATTCATTCACAAAACAACAGTTGAAGAAAATTTTTTGGATACTAGTTAGTTTAAAAAAAATCGAACCAGTCCAGGCTTAATTGTTTTCTTAACGTTGCACTTTGAAGCTCTTTATTAAAGTACCTCTGAAGACCCGCCATGGTTACCTCTAACTCTGAAGCGATGAATCTTGATCAAGTAACGAGGATGACACCTAAATTAACACCTCATTCTCTAAGCTTCCACACAATACCAACTTAAGGAATTTGATTCACGGCAGATTTAATGTACACTGTGTCAACTAAACTCGAGCTGGAACAATGCAAAACTTTCAAAAGTCCATCATTATTCCTTGCATGAGTGAATGTTTTAAGGCTATTGGCAACGGACTTCACAATTTTGATCCTCTGCCAGGTGACGAGGAAACACCTGAACTGAAACTCTCCTCTTCAAACTACCTTACCTCGCCAACGAGAGAACTTTGAACCTCTATATATTTAACAAGCATCGCTCCTTCTACACGGTGAGTCTTTAATGTTTCTTGAGCATGAACTTATGAGACGGCGGACACGGGTGGGACCATAACCGCTAGGCTACAGCAGCCCTATATAATTTCTTGCAAACTAAATTTGAATGATGAAAACTAAATTTGGACGTGAAGTCTTTCAATCCCATTCAACACTGTTTGTACTTTAATCACAAATTCTCTAAATTTTTTTATGGCAAAAAAGTTAATATCTTAGTAAGTCAAGGTCCTAATAGCACAACAACCATATTATTAAAGTCTTTTTCACTATGGTAAATAAAAGAAATATATAATGAAAGATGGAAAAGAGATAACATTTTAAAAAGATGTCAATAGATCTGATATCTCTCCTGTAAAATTACTAGAGTATTGAAGTGTTAGTTCGTCATACCTCTCCAAACAGTCTGCATCTTGTAAAAATTTTTAAGAAGCATTTAGTTTAAATGAGTCATAAGCCGATAAGGAAGTGAAAGCCTTGTCAGATCAATTTGAATATGACGAGATTAAAAATGATGTTGTCAAACAAATCTCTAAAAGTAAGAGTTTAACTTGACATCTGGAAATCTTACTGGCAATGGAAGTGCTATTAACTTAAAGAAGCTGCATCTAATAAAGAAAAGGATGTCAAAAAGATCCTCAAACTTTAGAACAAAAGTGATTGAACTTCTATTTTCTAATGGAGGGAATCTTCCGGTTGAGTAGAAAATAGGAATAATAAGGCAACGAATTGTTGTTTTCAAAATAGTTCCGATTCTAATTTTATCCTTGCTATTAAATAATTATAGAATTTTAATTAGTGTCGCCTTAAACCAGTGATTCCCAAAGGGGACTATATAGCCCTCCAGGGGTTTATGACAACCTGCAAGGGGTCCACGGCAGCAAAAAAATAATTTGGGGGTCCATGGGGTGTAAATAGGGGCCTACGATAAAGACTCTCATTAAATCAGAACATGACTAATTTTAAAAGACAATTTAATCAAGTGGAAACCAGATTTATTTATTTAACAGATTTATTTACTACATTTAATTTGCAGTTACAAGGACCATCACATTTCGGCGTTTCTTGCCAGAATGAAGCTAAGGAGTATAAGATTGGACGTCGAATTTTTTCCCTAGTTTCTCAATTTGTCCCACACAGTCTGCCAGGAAAAAAAGGACGTTTTAACCTACGTTCAATATTTAAATACCATTTATTCAGATTTTGAAACTAGATTTGAGAATGCTTTGACTATGGTAATATCATAGTAGGCAACGAATTAATATGGGCACATTGAAAGAAAAAACATATGTCATATTACAAGAATAACTGATTTGAATAGGCACTAAGAAGATCTTAAAGTTTAATTAAGAAACAAATATCAGCAATTTTGAAAGCACCAGAATGGATGAAGCACCAGATTCATCCCCCCCCCCATTAAAAACCTTAGTTTGTTGCTCAGTTACTTTATGTAATAGTTATTTTATGTATTAATTAAGTTTTAATTTAATTAATTAACAAGTGTGTCTTAGGTTTTTAACACTATACTTCACTACAGTTAGAAATTAAAATATTTTTAAGTAAGTATGGCTCTATACCAGCTGTCAAAAAGACATTTAAGTTGATAAATTTGCGAAAATTCATATGTTAGGTAAGTAGGGTTCTACTCAAAATTGAAAAACATGGCAAAGGGTCAATGAGACAAAAAAGATTGGGAACCTCTGCCTTAAACCTTTAAATTGGAGACGATTATCGTAAGATTTAGGTGTGTAATTGCAGGAAGAAGGCAATTTGTTCAAATGAGCCCAGCAAATTTATGTGTATGTATATTAATATTTTTAATGAAACTTTGTTATTAATTACCTTAACTCATTTAGGAAGGAAATGTTTAATAGAAAATTAAAAAATTAGGAAGATAAAGGGGGCGTTTTCCTTTTGGTGCCGAAATCATTAATACAAAGGTACAAATTTAATTAAGTCATGCGAGAAATCAGAATAATATTAGCAACAGAAAATTAGCACAACATGTTTTCATTGCTTCTAGTGGTCATGGTGGCCAGTGAGTCATGAGTTCGAGTCCCGGTGCCACTGAAGATTTCCCGTTGGTGTGGTGTGGTGGCCGCAGTAGCCAAGTGGTCATGAAAGGCATGTTATAAGTTAGCCGGCTGGGTGGCATGGTTGGTTTGTTGCTGGTCTTCTGCCCCCAAGGTTGCGGGTTCAACCCCGGCCCCAGTCGGTGGATTTTCGTGATGTAGAAAATCGAAAGTGGCCATGTCGTATGATTATACAGCATGTAAAAGATCCTAGAGTGTCTGTTTGGCTTGCGTGCTCTCGGCAAAATTAAATCGTAATACAGGTTCGCATCGGCAGAGCTCGTGTGCCTCTCTCTGTGGAGGAAACTGGGCGTCAAAATTACCTGCGATGATTAGTATCCGCACCAAAGAGTGGTGCCGCACTAAAGAGTGATACCTGCTCCTGGGGATGTACTCGGTCTGAACTGGTAAAAATACCAATCCACAGCCCCATTTTATAAAAAAAAAAAGAGTTCGAGCCCAGTACCACTAAAGACTCGCCGTATAGGGGAGCGATGCACGTTAAATCTATCGAGGGCTCAAATGTCCTCCCGTTGGTGTGGTGTGGTAGTTTGGAAAAGTGGTGTCAGCTCAGGTGTCGTCCTCGTCACTTGATCATGGTTCAAAATACGAAGTCCATCACTAAAAACCTTCGTGTAGCTGAACAGTGCGACATTAATATTCACTCAGCACTACCATGTAGGAAGACTGTTGCACTTTAAATTCATCATTTTCAAAGTCCTCACGTTTGAGGAATATGAAAGTTTGGAGAGTGGGGCTCCTCTTCAGGTGTCGTCCTCGTCACTTGATTGAGGTTTGAAATTACGAGATTCATCGTAAATAGCCCTCATTTCCTTAATAGTGCGGATATAATAAACACTCACGTATGAGTACGAAATATTGTAATGTCCTCAACTATATTTCGTGTTGTTGTTGAAGTGAAATATAAGTAATTAAACTTCAGAATTAATTCACAATAATAGCAAGAACATTACGATAAGAGCTGTAACAATAGTATAAGCTTCAACCAATTTTTTAAAGTTTAATATGTTCGTACAGAATTGTTGCTATTAAACTTTATAAAAAGGTAATTTGTTTCCTAATGCTTTTCTAATCGTAGAAACCTTTTGATAGTTTCAGTGCCTTCAGTGATAATTTCAGTATAATTTAGCTTTGTAGTATTATAGTTTATGTTCCTGACAGGTAGTGCACACAAGGCGGGGGGGGGGGGTGTCAAGGTCAACACCGCAGTTATTATTTCGTGATGACGTGTGTACTTTCAATGCGATTCAAGAAATTCTAGTAAAATTTTTCTACGTTACCTTTTTGAGAGTAAGTTAAGCAAATAAGTTAAATATATATAAAAAAAACGTATTTACAAAAATAACGAGGAAAAAATTAATATTAATAAGAATATTAATAAGATTAATAATCATGTAAGAATATATGATATAACTGTTAAGAAAGATAGGATAACTTTTTTTTTAAAAAAAATTCGTTTTATTAGCGGATAGTAATATTTTTCGATCCTTGCAGTGAAAAACTAAATAGAATTATAGTATAAGATAATAATTAATTTTAAAATATGAAAATTGAAATTAGTAAGTTGAAATTATTTCATCTCATAGAATTATGTTAGTCTTAAGTGGATTCTTGAACTTAATACATTTAAAATTAATCTCACACTACGCTCAGAACCGTAAAAACGAATAAATGATTTTTTTCCACATTTTATTTAGTGTTAGTTGAAATAGAATATGCATAAAAATTGTTTTAAGAATATTATTTCAAGCAAGATATCAATCATTGGCATGGCCAAGTAATTTTAGCGCGTTTATCAAATGTTGTATTTTACAATAATGCAACTAATGAACTTCTTACTAACAGAAAGTAGTGTGTGTACTGTACCACTCCTCTAAATGTACTACTATTGAGCTGAAAAGAAATGACTCAAATCTGTATCAGCACTATAAAAAAAGCAAAACTAGCGAAATTCAGGAAAATTTGTAGGAAAATTCGGGAAAACTATGGGAAAATTTAAATATGATTCGGCTCATCTAGGGCACAAATGTGACCAAATGCCGAAAACCCGAGGTCAATTGGTTGCTTATTGGCTGAGAAAAAGGTAAAACAAAATATGGAACGAAGACGAAATTTGCGTCCTAATAGCGCTTTTGTTCCACTACGTGAAAAACGAGCTAAAAAACATTATTTAAATGCCATTTTTTTTGTGGCAAAAATGAAGAAAGAATGAATGACATTTTCAAAACATTCGCCTTTTATGAAAAATACTTCTATAATGATTATATTTTGTCTATATAAAGAGCTGAGATTTTTGTACAGAGTATGAACTAGGATTTTTGAAATACATAATTTAAAGGTAGATTTATTTATATCATATCAGAGTAGACAGAAAATTTTACAAAAACCTTTATTATTTCAGTTAATCATAACTCTAAAAATAAGGTCAATTTTTTAAAAATGCTAGTTCAACCCCCCCCCCCCCCATTATTGAAGTCCTAGATATATATAGGCAAACTAATATTATGGTAGCCTTTTTCATAAAAGAAAGTTTTGAAAATGCATCATTCTTTTTTCCCTATTTGCCAAAAAATTGCATTTAAATAATTATTCTTTTGATACTATTCTTAAACAATTATATGTTGTAAATCAACTGACTCTAAATATCAAAAAATTCTTCATTTATACTCTTTTTCTTTCTTCTGGACGTAGTCAGTCAATTTTTTTATTCTACTTCATACTCAATTAAGATATCCGACTACTTGCGACATCTTTTTAAAAAAAAAAAAAAATGGGAATTTTTAAGTTGTTTTTAGATTTGTCTAGTACATTTTAAGAAAAGTATGCTAAAACTAAGAAGAGAACAAGAAATTATTTAGAAAATGCTAAAAAATTGGTAAAAAACTTACAAAAAATTACCTAAACGTGGCCCACTCTGTATCAAAAGTTTATGAACAAATTTTCAATTTTTCAATTCTGATGTGTTGCTATGTTATTCATTTTTGAAATGACCTTCAGGATAAGAGATATTTTAATATTTACCAAAACTAGAGCTTAGTTATCTTAGTTATTATATCTTGGTTATGTTAGTGATTATATTCACATAAGGGACTGTAAATTTTGTAATAAAACATTGATTGATAAATTTTAAAGTTAAAACACTTCTACTATTATACAGAACCTACACAAAAAATTACAGTTAATTACTTTCAAAACTTTTTTTAGCAATCGCTGGCCCCGTTCGAGCATTTTCAAAAAACAAATTTCGAGTAAAACGCGTTTTAAAGTATGACATCTTGCTTAAAGTAATGTCATCTGCTTTTACTAAAACACTTGTAGTTTTTATTCTAGTGAACGGAAAATGATAAATTTGGTATTTTTATGAAGCTAATAAGATGTCCTATAAAATAAAATCATAAAAAAAATTGCTAGTTTTTGGCAAAATTCACAATTTTAGGGTGGTCGGTTAAATTAAGGAATTAAACAATATATTGCTATGCACGGGTTTTTCAAAGCTGTTGTTAATTGTAAAAAGCTATCGAAAGATTTTTTCTCTTTGGATGAAAATTTGATTATTTTCGATTTCGATTATCTAATTTTTTACCATCAATATTTTGTTTCTTTTACCAAAAAAATTTTAATTCTTTCTACAGACAATAGGTAATACTTTAAATTGATTGTCTTTATCGTTTTATACTACACACACAAAAAATCCTTTGCGTGCTCTTGTTTTAAGTAGTTTTTAACACGCTTTTATTAGCGTCACCTATTTAACGGAATCTTTGAATTCGATTTTTACCCACTGTAAAAGGTCAGATTAATTCGAAATTTTGCACACTTGTCAATGACCGATAGCAATACAATAATTTAATAAGTTTGCTCCATTGTCCTGATCAGGATCATCAGGATTAACGATTTCAAATTTCCAGATTTGGCGACTAATTCCAGATTTGGTGACTAAAAGATTAGGTTACTACTCTAAACTGAAAACGCACTTGGGAAAAAAATATAACAAACAGTAAACGATCCAAAATAAAAGTGTGTTTTTTTAGTTTTTTAAATTATCATTTTTTTTTTCTCTTCATAATTCTTATTCGATTATCTCTAATTTATCAACTGTTCATTTAATAAGGCACATTTTTCCATTTTTTTAAAAAATTTATGTATACTTTATAATTCATTCTATTTCTTTTACATTTATATTCGATCATTGCTAAAAATGAAGTAATAAAAATTTACAAATACAAATGTTAAATATGAAATTCTGATAGCAAATTTTTTGAACATTCCTCAAAATAAACTGTTTAACGCACAGCTTAAAAAAATAACCTTTCAAATACCCACTCTATTAACAATCGATTTCCTTTCTAAAAAAAATCATTGACAGCTCAGTTAATGACTTTGCTCTCCCTTGCTCAGTCGAGGGATAAAACCGTAAAAAAATACATTACTGGGGATAAACAACAACAAAGGGGGAAAAAAGAAGCCACAAGGAAATGGTAAGGAAACATGATGGCAAAGTCACACCCCCGGCCCTTGGAACAATTAAAATCTGCATCGCCTTTTCACGTAATTACCACCTTTCCTCTAATGACTCTTAAAGGAGGGGTGAGCTTGAAAGAAACCGCAGACAGATGATGCCGCCTTTGCCTGACTTACAAAATGCACTGTAATGAAATGTTGTGCAGGTGTTAAGATTTTGTGAAACCTTCACACCTGTTAATGATAGGAAACTGTGGTTCATTTGACTTGAGAGAGGGGAGGGGGTTAGACATTGGATGTAGGTACAGGTTAAAAATTGACAAGGATAGATATTTTTTTCAAAGGGGAATGTTTAAAAAATTTGAAGTTTTATTGACAATTAAAAGGTTAGCTTTCTCGTTGAATACGTAGACAGTAAATAATTAAATCTGAGCCAAGGGTACGTATTGGTTACAAGGATAATGACACGGAAATACCTTTGGTTACGCGCAAAACCGTTGTTTATATTGGTTGTTGACATTATAAATGGGGAGGGTCCGTGGCGCGCACAGGAATTTTTCAAGGAAGGGTTCCAAGGTTGTGAAGGCCGCGGTGGCCGAGTGGTCTAGGCATCGGATCATGGTTAGCATGTCATGGGTTCGATCCTAGTATCACTAAAGATCCGCCGTGTAGGGGAGCGATGCACGTTAAATCTGTCGAGAGCTCAAACATCCTCCCGTTGGTGTGGTGTGGTAGTTAGGAGAGGGGTGCCAGCTCAGGTGTCGTCCGCGTCACTTGACCATGGTTCAAAATTACGCGGACCGTCGCCAAAAGCCCTCGTGTTGCTAATCAGTGCGACTTTAATATTCACTCACTCACTCCTAGGTTGTGAAAATCCACCCTCTCGTATCATGCTCCAGTACGCCACCCAACATATTCTTTTGATTTACAAAATTTTCTGAAACAAAAAACAAAAGATTAATTATTGAATAAATAATTAGCATTAATTAATAAAATAAATTACTAATAACAAATACTTTATTAATTTTACGTACTACATACATAAGATTATTATCAATCGGAAAAAAATCAAGAACTTTGGGGTTCCGGACCCGGGGACCCCCTCCCTTATGTGCGCCACTGAGACTATTTTCAATTCTTTATTAGCAGTTAGAATATAATTTATAGTGGGTATTTTCCCTTTGTTAACTAGATTTTTCTAGCATTTTGCCACAACTATGAGGATCTGAAATTAGTTGATGGACGCTGAACGCATGCCATAAACTTTTTTTTCCACCAGGAAGAAATTTTACCTTGATAGCCATTTTGGACTTAATGGCTATGCCATGCAGATGGTGGAAGACAAGAAGTTCTGCTGGAGGAGTAACATTGTTGCTTGACAGCATGTATTCGTCAGTGACGTTCCTTAAAGCCCTTGGCACTTATGCAGCATTAAGCTTCATCTGCGACCCTTTAATGGGTTAAAGTGTATGGGGGCCTTTCGATTTGGCGATTTTTCTTTGCATTTGGCGATTTTTATACAGAAATTACGGTGAGATAAGGAATTCATTCTGGCTTCCGGTCACCTTTCGCTAAGTGAAGCAGATTCGCGATCGATTTTGGTCGCCAAAAAACATTGACATCGCCAAGAGCTCCCCCCCCCCACTCTATACTACACTTTAACCCTTTTATGTAAGTGGTATATGTTATATGTTGTAAAATACTTGTACAATCCAAATTTCTGCTCAGTTTTCAGAAGTGAACTAATAGCCATTGACGCTGGACTTGAAGCCATTCTATCTATGAAGAGAATTATGGTGATCTTTGGATTCTCTTCGATAGCCGTAGCTCACTTCAACATCTTCACAAATGGTTTATTGTTGGCGACAAAACCAGTGTATCCATCTTACACAAACTGAAACATATATCGCTGCACCATGATATCCATTTTCAATGAATCCCATCTCATGCCGAACTTAAAGGCAATGAAATGGTGGATAAACTAGCAAAGGCGGTCTTCATCCAATTCCATCCACACATCCACCCTTACCTATCTGGAATTATACTCGTTAAAAAAGTCTTAGAATTTGGTGGAGTGTGACCACTCATCATTGGTATGCCGGTAATAGACTTGAGGGCTAGGTATGGCTCTAGCCCTCAAGTGTGACAGATGCTCCCATACTACAATTTTTCGTCTTACTTGTGGTCACATCAGGTGCCTCTCTTCTCAGTGAAAAAAAAACATCTTCGCTACCTGCACAAGGTGTCAAGATTACCAGGCTTCCCCGGAACATACATAATGCATTGCATGGATCTCACAAGCACTGATTCCCTTCTTGTGCTCGACTTTTTGTGAGTCAACGATTTAATTGATCTTGTCTAACTTCCTGGAGGATTAGCAGCAACAACAATAAGCAGTAACCGATAATAAGTATAGATGTACGTAACTCACAAACTTAATTAAGCCCAATCCCAGTAGAGTAACTGAGAATATGTGAGCCCTCCTGTAAAGTCAGGTGTTGGGCAACAAGCCGGATCTTACAAAAGATTGTGTACTTGACATCAGTCAGGCTTTGGGCCCCCTAGAATCCTGCCTCCTCCCCGTGATGTAGTGGTTGTAGCGGTTCCTATATGAGCCAGTAACTGTCTCAAGACTGGAGTGATCACTTTTGTCTAGTGGTATGTTATTTGGCTAAGGATCCATAGGTCGCGGGTTCTAATCTCCGACATTGGTGACCTTGGCTGAAAAGAAAAACGCAAACCTTCTGATGTTTCACAGCGCCATCTACCCGCAACAAGAACAAAGTCGTCAGTGCCCCTTGACGCATCAACCAAAGTCGTCAGATCCCCTTGACACTTCAACCAAAAGTCGTCAGACCTACTTGACGCATCAACCAATGTCCTCAGGCCTACTTGACGCATCAACCAATGTCCTCAGGCCTACTTGACGCATCAACCAATGTCCTCAGGCCTACTTGACGCATCAACCAATGTCCTCAGGCCTACTTGACGCAACAACAACAACTCACGTGCTTGATATTACAAACATCTCATTCATTCACCTATCTACCGACTCACTGGTGGGAGAGTAGTGTAACGGTTCCTATATAAGCCAGTAACAGCCTCCGGACAAAGGTGGTCACTTTTGTCTAGTGGCCATGTTACTTGGCTTCGGATCCATAGATTGCGGGTTCTATCCTCGACATTGGTCGGGGTGTGTGAACGTTACGCTACTGCCCAAACTTTTTGAATCGACTGACGGCTTTCGAACTAAAGGGTAATGATGCTGTCAGATGGTAGGCCTAGGTATGATATAATAATGCTGCCTTATCACTGTTGCTAGTTGACATAAGACTCAAAGTTTTCAGGAAAATGTCAGGGAATAACATCTGACGATAAAAATTATTCAGAATATGATTCAACTGAGGCCGAGTCGAGAACGAGGCAAGGTCCCCTGAGACCGAAGCCACGGGTCTAGAGTCAATTCATCCATGTTTTAAAATTTTCCTGCAGTTGCATTTACACCTCCTCTTTCTTAATCTATTTAGTAAACGGATATTTGTGTTGGCAGTAGTCGCTAAAAAGGCCATCTGATAAAAGCGGTCACTCTCATGTCCCCTGTAACCCAGTGAGCTCCAATCTTTTTATCACTGCGAACCACCGGTCAACATTCCATAGTTTTATCGTGATCGATTAAGGGGAAGGGAATGTTGATTGTTTATATTTTATAGATTACGATATTATGAGCATGCGTGGAACTGACGTCTCTCAGTTCCAGATTAACCTCTCGCCCATGTAAAGTCGCCAAAACCCGAGAGAAATACACCACAATAAATAAAATGGAAAAAATTTAATGTTCCTGGGGCTACTCGGTACCATTTAATCCTCGGACCGGTACTGGTCAGTGGCCTGATGGTTGGGAACCACTGATAAGTGCAAAATTTTGATTTTATGGCTTGGCCGCGGTAGCCAAGTGGTCTAGGCATCGGATCATGACTAACGTGTCATGAGTTCGATCCAAGTACCTCGGAAGACCCGCCGTGTAGGGGAGCCATGCACGCGTTAAATCTGTCGACAGATCAAACGTCCTCCCGTTGTTGTGGTGTGATATTTAGGAGAGGGGGGTGCCAGCTCAGGTGTCGTCCGCGTCACTTGACCATGGTTCAAAATTACGCGGGCTGTTGCCAAAAAGCCCTCGTGTAGCTAAAACAGTGCGACGTTAATATGCACTCATTCACTCGATTTTCTTGCTAAAATAATCCAATATAAAACTGAATTACTTCATGTCGGACCTAAGGCTGTTGAGTATATATATATACATATTCTGGGCCCACTCTCTTTCTCTTTTAAAAAGCACCTATGTTTTAAAGTAAATATTTCTAATTTAAAGAAGGAAATTTTTAATAAGAAATAAAAATTAAATTAGCAGGTATCTAAATTAGAAATATTATATATAGCATTAATTATAATGAAAAATTGAAAATTGTTTAGACAAGTGAAGTAAAATGAATATTAATTATATTAATGTGTATTTCTATAATGGCTTCTTAGTTTCTTTGAATTTGATAAACTCACCTTCTAGTCACATTTATATATAATACAATCTTGTACTAATTATTATTAAAACTATGAGTTCGTTAAAAAAAAAATTCAAAAATCTACATAAAACCTTTTTTTTTGTTTTTGTAAAATGTAGGATTGAGAAATAATGTACCTCTACATGAAATTTTTTATTAATATGTATTGTATTTAAGGAATTTAAAAAAATTAAAACAAAGCTCTGTTTAGAAGATTTTGCACATAACTTAATACATGTTTATTAATTAAACAGCTGTCGAAATGTAAATACATTGGGCACGAGGGCTGCTATTTGCCCATCCCTGATTTAAGGTATCGGACTACCCTAAAATTGCGAATTTTGCCAAAAATTGACCAATTTTCTATGATTTCATTTTATAGACAATCTTACTTGCTTTATAAAAATACCAAGTTTATTTTCCGTTCACTAGAACAGAAACTACAAGTGTTCTAGTAAAAGCAGATGCTATTACTTTAAGTAAGATGTCATACTTAAAAACGCGTTTTATTCGAAGTGTGTTTCTTTGAAAATGCTCAAATGAGGACAGCGATTGCTAAAAAAGTTTTGAAAATAATTAACTGTGTGAGTGAAATTTTTTGTGTAAGTTCTGTATAATAGTAGAAGTGTTTTAACTTTCAGATTTATTAATCCCGTTTTATTACAAAATTTACAGTCCCTCATGTGAATATAGTCACTGTTTTCTTAAGCAATTTCATATAGTAACTGAGATAAAGTGCTCTAGTTTTTGTAAAAATTAAAATATCTCAAATCCTGAAGGTCATTTCAAAAATAAACAACATAGGGACTCATCTGAATGGAAAATTTTAAATTTTTTCATAAACTGTTGGTACCAAATGGGTCACGTTTGTTATTTTTTATAAATTTTTTTACCCATTTTTTCCCCCATTTTAGCAATAATAATTTCTTTTTCTCTTCTGAATTTTAGCATATTTTTCTTAAAATATACTAAACAAATCTAAAAACAACAAAAACCTCTCCATATCGTCATTTTTTTTTTAAAAAAATTGTCGCTAATAGCCGTATACTTTAAGCAATATTTTTAAATGGATATTGGTATAAATTTAACTAAAAAAATGTTCCATAAAAACTTTTTTATATACCTGTTCGACGATCTAATTAACAATAAAATACGAAAATCACATAAAAATATGAACTAACTCTATATAAACCAAAAGGCCTTTGAACCACATTATTCTTTTTCTTTCTTCCTTCAGATTCACATTGTGTTTTTCTCTTCCGGGCCTTACAGACGGGTGGGTGGTTACAAACTAGTAGGGGGTAGAATTGTTCACCGCGTCTTGGAAAATTATAGGTTGTGGCTAATGTTCTCGAAAAGGATTCATGCCTTGAAGTGCTAATGATGTGTTTGTAACCCCGAATTGAGCTTAAATGTTTCACCTAAACCTCCAGGGAGGGTGTGATGCCACAACTTGAAGGACTCGGGGATGGTACAACATGTTCTTCAGCATCATTAAGAGATGAGCAATCATTAATTGCTTAATTGCGGGTGCCTTAGTCTTTAAGCGGGAATGTCCGGGTAACATTACAAAATCTGAGAAGGGTGAAACGTGAAGGTGTTGAAGGTCGGAATGTATGTTGCCACTATAACCATTAAGTTTTCTATCACGATGCGACATTTTTGGCTTGCTGTTGTACGTTGAAGATTATATTAAGGAGCTTAAATTTAATTAATTGTACGGAAATCGGAGGATATAAAATTACAATAATGGAGAGAGGGGGGGGGAGGGAGGGAGTTTTGCACATTTAAGGACAATAAACTTTTAATTCTGCGAAGCAATTAATTAAATATATATGTATATATATATATTTTGCACCTTCGACACTTCGGTGAGATCAAGTCGTGGAGTTCGAGCAATAGCGCACTCAAAAACTTTTCAAGAGAGGGGTCCATGGTCGAAAATCCCCCAACTCGTATCATACTTCAAGCCAACACCAATTGATTCTTCTGATTTTGTCAATTTTGTTAACAAAAAACAGTCAAAAATAAATTAATGAATTAGTAATTAGCATTAATAAAATAAATTGTTAATAACAAGTACTTAATTAAATTTTTCGTTATATATATAGGATTATCATCAATCAAAAAAACTCAAGGGCTTTGGGGGGTGTCCGGACTCGAGTATGGGTGCCACTAAAAATAGTTTGTATAGAGCAGAGCTTAAATTTTTTTTAACCCATGGACCCTTTTTTAAAGCCAACACTTGCGCACGGACCCCTTTTTAATGCCAAAACTTCCCCCCAAGTGAAAATGCTACATAAATGCATAGTATAAAAATTACAAATTAAAAAAACACACTAAACGAGCCTTACAGTAGTCGCATTTGGTGTGTAACATTTGATATGTTATCACGGTAAATACGCAATAGCTACTTAAATTCTGAAAATAATGAATCAGGTAAGATTGGAAAAAATTTTCTATCGAATTATTATATCTTTAATGAAAGTTTTATTTAATTAACACAAGGAGTAATGCAATTTTTTTTATCAAAAGTAAATTTTCTTATTCAATTTGGGGAAGAGCGGAGACAATAGACTATTGATAACTAAAATATGACACATATACTTGTGATTTCAAAGTGTTTAAAAACCGTTGAAAAACAACGTCAATAACAATACCACTGTTAGTTGTTGAAACATTTCGATTTGTGTTCATTTTGAGCTTGAGTTCGTCATTCAAAAAAGCTATGAGTGGCTCAGCTTCTGGCAAACTGAAGAGAGAGAGAGAGAAAGATTTAACGTGTTAAAATCACCACTCAAAATCATGGGAAGCGAGTCATAGTTTTTTTTTTTTAAAGAGCAGAACCACCTTTGGTATATGGTAAAAGTACAAAATGTAGGAAATCTTTAATATTTTAAACCGTTAGATTCGGAGAAATGTATATGACCACCGAAATCACTGTCCTCAGATTTCATACACAACGTGCCCTGAGACATTGACAATTGAGCGTAAGAATCGGCTACCAGAGTTGAACCCCGATTCGAGGGTAGCAAAGAGGCACCACCTAGCGTGCTGATTGGTCAAATCAAATAGCACGCGCTTCCCCGACTTCCTGTTACACATTTCCGTTCCTTTTCACGAAATTACTCCAACTAATATTCAGCAACCGAGAGGAAAGATGTTACACATCAAAAAACATTTTGTTGTAGAATTATTTACTGAAATTATAACTTTTGTTTAAAATAAAACTAATCAATGACTTGGATAAACTTGATGAGATATTAGGAGTATATTTTTGTCCGTCTCAATGTTTGTGAGTGGCAACCACAAATCATCACGCGAGCACCAGTTTTTTTTGTTTTTTCGTGATGGGATTTTTCTTTTTCTACGACACTAAATCCCCGTTCTACGGAATTGGAAGACGGGAAAGTAGTCCAGCTATGTAGGTAAGTACATATTCCTGATGATAGCTCTGAGGGGGCTCTGCATCAAAATTCTTTCAAGGCACTTTCTTAGATATGGGAGCCCTGTTAGTTGGACTGTATTTAGGCATGTTGGAGCCCCTGTAGATTGAAGGTCCCGTATCACTATTACGGTTAATACGGTGGTATATAGCTACGTTCCTAATATTCCGTATTTATTATAAAATTATAATATACATCAGTGATTCCTAAAGTGGTCAATATAGACCCCAAGGGGTCTATGACGACCTCAAGTGGTCTACGTCAGCCCAAAATTAATTTGGGGTCCATGAGGTGTAAGTGGTCTTAGCTATGTGATACTGGCCTCATTAAATAGATCATGACTTTAATTTTAAAGAAAATTATAGTCACTAAACCAAATTTACCTATATTTAACAGATTTATTTACTAAATTTTAAGGGGTTAGTTGCATTTACAGTGAAGCATAAATTTATTAAAACAAGAACCGTTTGAGCTTTTCTCCTGATTTAAGCATAAAGTTAATTCTAGGTCCGAATTTTCTAAATTTGTACAGACAATTATCAGAACATTTTAACCTACATTAACATTTAAATGCCTTTTATTCAGATTTTAAAACCAGGTTGGAATAGAGGACAATAAATTCATAGGCATATTGAAAAATGTCAAATTACAATAGAACTAATAAGCCTAACGAAGATTTTAAAGTTTAGAAACGGATGCCAGCAATTTTGGCTTAAAAATCTAACCTATTATTTGTCCCGACTTATGGAATATTGTGAGGAAGTTTTCATTGCTTTTCTAGAGGAAGGAGTTTAGCGGGTTCCAATCTCGAAAAAGAAAAACTGGACACTTATAAGAGGAGATTTAATATTAAGCCAGACAAGATTGATACCAAATGTTGAAAAATATATTGTAGTGATAGATCATCCCTCTCATTAAAATAATTGGTTTATTGTTTAGTTAGTTCATTAATTAATTTAATAAAATTGATTAACATATGTACAAATTTTAAACACTATATTTAATTAAAGTTAGAAATTCAATTCTTTTAAAATAGTAAGTAGTACCAGCGGTAAAAGAATAGATACCATTAAAAGAATTTAAGTTGATAAATTTGCAAAATTTCAATATTTTTAAGCAGGGGTCTATCCCCAGCAAAAACTGGCAAGGTCTACAGGAAAAACATTTGGGAACCTCTGATATACATTGTAGATCTTTTTCTTCGCTCACCACACCTAGGCAACTGATCCACAGCACCACCTAGAAGAAAATTAGAAGTAACCCGTAAACTGGAAAAGTTTGCGGCCCTGATCTAAATTATAATTAAATCAAACACACACATGCAGATATAGAAAGAAATAAGAAGAATATTTTTTGATTTAATTATGCTAAAAAAGATTCAAATATCGGACAATATTATTAAAAGGGATAAACTCTAGAAAATTTTGTGGCCAAGCTTTATCTAAAAACATATTCGTGTTGTTTCAAGTGGATTTTAACATACATGACAAGTATGCGTTAAATGTCAGAAGACAAGGTCACTGTGATAACGCACTGCAAACAGATGATAGCAATCTTACTGATTCTTAGAAAGCGAATCGGACTCTAAATGGATGAAAATAATTCTTCCAAAAGGAAGTACAAACATACATTCCTTTGGAAATGTTTCGGCGTTGCAGCAGTTGAATAAAATAAAACAAAAAATATTTGTTTTGTAAAATAAGATATTCAACACAATTAGAATAAATTTATCTTTCGTAAAATCTAACTCTCATGTTTGCCGAAATATACAGATAAAACCTAAAATAGAGGCTAAAACTAGTGTATTATTTACTCAAATCTAAGCTACCATAGATTCCAAGCCCAGTTCTTTACACGTTTTTGAGAGAAAAAAAAATTTAAAAACGTGTATATAAAAGGTTTATTAACAACCGATATTTAAGAAATTTAAAAATAAAATTTTTGAGAAATAATAAGAAGTTAATTATTTATTTATTTTACCAGAATTAAAACTTTCGAATACATACATGAACCTTTAATTTCTTTAATCGTCAGTATCACGTTTCGAAAATGATTCGTCACTCCCTTAGTCACAGCTGACTTCGGAATTGGTACTGGCATCGCCCTTTTCACACATGATGTCGTCTTCCGTACCATCCAGTACATTTTTATGCAACATTTTTCAAAAAATGTAATATAAAAGAATTATTAAAGATTGTTGAACATTTGCTACCAAAAATTATATTATTTTGTTTACGCCATTGATGTATATTTGTTTCATTCTTATTAAGTTTTCGGTGGCCGCTGCTCTGTCTCCGCTTTTTTCTGCACATAAAATTGCCTTCTTTTCCATATTTGCGGCATAGTGAACTTCTCTTGATGCTGTTACCGGTATATTTGATGTTTAGGTGATTAAAGGAAAAAACGTATACAAAAAAAAACAAAAATTCGCATATACGAGCAGACAACGGTATTTTGGATAGATTGAATACTGGAGATAAATGAATGATACACGTATTTTTCTTTTTAAAGGGTGGAACTCAAATTTCCCCTCTAACAAATGTTGTGCCTTCAGTTCTAACCATGCAATTTTCATAACATTAACACTGGAAAAATAGTGTAGATTCCAATATCGATGTAATTAATAATTTCAGTTAAAATTACGTATTTTACATATATCATGCTATTCTATTCAGTGGCGTAACGCACCCCACAACCCGACCACGGGGAACAAGGTAGTGATGCCAAGTACAAACATCCGGCTTAGGGCCCAAACCTGACTTTGCAGGGGGGGGGGCTCTAATATTCTCCGTTACGCCACTGATTCTATTTCGAATCCTCTTCTTCCAGTGTTTTATGTCTTACGAATGATAACCACCAATCGTTGGTGTCCACTAATATTTTATTTCTGAGTTTTGATTACATAGTTTTTTTTATAACAATATTTTCAGGATGAAAATTTGCGATAATTTATATAGTTTTCCCAAATGCTACATTTTAATAATATTTGGTTTTATACATGAGAGTTAAAATTATTTGATATTTTTTCCGAAATGATAATTGTAGACATGATCACGATCAAGTGTGGCCGTCATTTTTCAATCCAATAATGGAGTTTCCAGATGCCGCTAGACTTGCTATATAGAGGGGGTTGGTACATATGAAATTTGTTAAGAATCAAAGTCCTGACGTTGATATGGCATGAAAGACTGACCACCTGACCGGAACATCTGCTCATTCACTTCAGTGCCCAAGGTCATGAAAGCTGATAGGTACAGTAAACCTTGGCCCTCTATGGGCTATTGCGCCACTGAGTTAAGTTTGATTTGGTCTTTTAATTTATCCATTTTAAAATTAAAATGTAAAATTTCGTTACGTTTGTTGCAAAATATTTATCCATGTTCAATGAAAATGTCCTAACTGATGTACTTTCAGGAGCAAAACACTTTTATTTAAATTATAATATTATACCAAATGTGCTTTTATTTTGCTTACGAAAATTTTCCTAAGTTGTGTGATTAGCGGAAATTTCTTTCCCTTTTTTCACTCCTCAAAACTTTTATACACGTAAGATCTATGGAAATAAATGCTACAGTAATAATTAAGTGTAGAAAAAATATTTTCTTTTAAAAATAGCTTTTCTGTCATTTTTTCTGGTCTTTAGTACAGCTTTTACTGTCGTTCTGAAAAATTGAATTCATTTTAAATTTCGTAGCTCTGAAACTGCGATGCACAGACTTCCCATTGTTAAGGTACAGCATGTAAGTATAAATATCCTCAAAGTAATCCTGAAAATTCAACGTTTTAAATTGTGCGCTTTTCCGATCTTAAACTCATGGTTTCAAATTATTGCTGATATGTCAAGTTATCAAGTAGGAAGCCTTGACACAGACACACACATCGGATGAGTGAAAATGGACCAATCAGAGCTTGCTAATACTAGACTGCTTCTTCTTTCACGTAGTGTCATCCAGCAACTTTGGAATTAGTTTAAATCTAAGAATTTAGTTCCAGGAATATCTGTGTTTCAGGTTTCTCACGTGTCTTTGATTATCATTATTCTAGCTCTTTCTGCCCGATAATAGAAAGAAGTATTACTATATCTCAACTTATCGTAGTCCTTTTTGTGGCAGTTGGACGATTTTGGCAACCACGGTCCAAAGTTCTTACAATGAAGGTTGGTATGCAAGTGCACGATAGATATATCTTATGAAACCAAACACAATAGACAAAAGCTTAGCTACAGACAATGGCGGAACGTACACCCCTGCAACCAGGGACGTCTTAAGGCATGGGCAAACTGGGCCCGGGACCAGATCCTCGCCCTCTGTGGAGGCCTCGTTCCACATTCTCGACTCTGTCTTAATACGATCATGATCCGGATAACTTTAATGGTCAAATATTATTCCTGTACATATTTTCTGAAAAACAAGAAATTTCTGCCTATCAGCTGGCAAATGTGGTAAGACTGTATTATTATGTGATGACCGTTGTCCATGTCTAGGCCTAGGTCTAATACCATAAACAATCATTCAACTCATTTAGTCGAAATACGGTCATCGGTCGAGCCGTTTTGTGTCTAGGTTTTATGAGATAGTGAGTCGTGCACGTTTATATGTTTCAAATTACCATTTAAACAAGTATTTGACAATGCATGCTATATACTGTCTACTTTTAAAAATCTCAGGTAGGGCCTACTTTTGCTCAGGGACCGAGGGCCTCAAAATTCTTAAGATTTCTCTGGGCCCAGGGCCTCAAAGAGTCTTAAGACGTCCCTGCCTGCAACCTCCACATCGCGGGGAAGGGGGGGGGGTTCTAGGGTGCCCAAAGCCTGACTGACACCAAGTGCGTAGGGTTTTGCAATCCTTTATGAGATCCGACGTGGGGTCTAAAATCTGACTTTACAGGGGAACCCTAATATTCTCTGTTACGCCACTGGCTACAAAGCATGTAGTTTAATTGTTGTTGTCGTGCCCTTCCAGAAGGGAAGAAATTAAAGTTGCCAGAGCCTGAGACAAGTTGGACATCTACACGATAGATGGCGACACCACCCATCTCCACCTCCACAATTTAGGCATGGAACTGGGTGAGGGGGAAATATTCTCCAGCCCCTGGTGGTTTCTGCTAGACCATCCACAAGACTTTCGGACCCACTGATTTAACGAGCACGTACTCCATGTGTTTTCGAAGGGTATTTGGTGGCTTAGAGAGAGAGCATCAAACCTAGGGCTTCCGGTCTGGAATCCGATGCTCTACCAACGGCTCTGATTGATTGTACAAGGGATGGATGACAATCGGTGCCTTTGACAGATAAGCTAGGTTCACTTTAGAAAATGATTCTTATCGTGTTTTCAGAACAATGTATCAGTCGCTAGGAATACAACATTGTTGAAATACATGTTTACAGGGGGGACGGAAATGTGGTGGAGGCCAAAATCTCTTTGGAAGGTCACACTAATGGAGGTACTGTGAATGGTCACCGAGATGAAATCCTTGATTAACATGTCAGACTCTATGCTGCTGCTATTCGAAATTATCTTATTTTGATGGATGGTCATACCAGACCACATAGACCTATGCCTATGTGGCCTGACTATGTGGCCTATGTGCCAATGACTCATCGATCAAGTCATTGGCGATTAGCCATGGTGGCTGAGTAGTCATGATTATGAATTCATGGTCAGCGTTGTTGAGTTGTAGGTTCGTGTCCTGGTGTCCCTGAAAACCCTCCTTATTGAAAGGCGGATGCATTTTAAATATGCTGAGGCCTTAAATCCTCACACTGACATGAAGTGGAAGGTCCGTCTTTGATAACCCTCGTGCTTCAAAAGTACGAGGTTAATAAAATCTCATATCAGGGCATTAGGTGAATCAGTAGCGCACACAAAAAATTTTCAAGGGTGTCCATGGTCAAAAGTCCCCTAACTTGTATCATACCTCAAGACAACACCAATTGATTCTTCTGATTTTGTCAATTTTATTAACAAAAAACAGTAAAAAATAAATTATTGAATTAATAATTAGCATTAAAATTGATCAAATAAATGGTTAATTCCAAATATTAAATTAAATTTTACAATATTTATATGTAGGATTATCATCAATTGAAAAAAACTCAAGAGTTTTGGAGGGGGGGGAGGTCCGGACCCCTAGGACAACCCCCCTTATGGGCGCCACTGAGGTGAATTGAATTCTACCTCATTCGTCTGATTTCAACGTAATAGAGTACCTTTGGACTATTTTGATGGGGCAGTAGCACCCCTAAATCCTCTCTCCCGAAAACCCCATATGAAATTCAACAGGGATAGCCAATGTACGCTCCCATACTGATTTATGTACCTGACAACTTTATATAACCAATAAAAAACTGACTCCCATTACAGTTGCATGCTTTTATTCTTTATTAAATTTTCTGGAAACTTTTCCAATCTAAAGAATGGAATTTTTTAATTATTATTAGGTGATACATCTCTTTAAGACCATTTAATGTTTATATACATTAAATAAATGTATAAATATATGATTTAGTTCCCTGCATTGCTTTTTTAACTTAGCCCATAAAAATCGATTGTTTCTTAATTTTTGCAATATAGTGTGCATTATCAAACAATCTTTCAATCTTTTTAATGTACCGTAAAATCCGGCATTTACTTTCAAGCTGTAATTTTTGATTTTTAGATATATCCGCCGCGTATAACGTGCACCCCCTTTTTTAAGAAGAAACCTGAAATGAACGTGCACTATGCTTTTATGTTTTGAAGTCATTTATTTGAGGTATCATTCAAAGCTTTAGAAAAAAATAGTACAATTATAGAATTACAACCCTATAAATTCATAAGGAATGTGATTTCTTTTAAATAAATCGTATTCTAATCTATGTAGAAGTCTAATTTTGTTTCTAAGCTCAACATCGGTGTAACTAGTTTTGAATGGGCTCTGTATCAAAATTCCCTGGGAGCCCTTTTGGGGGCCCCTTGCGAATTCTTACTAACACATTTTGGATCCCTTGTAGCTTGGGGGCCCTGTATCATTGATATGGTGGTAGCTACGGTCCTGTTGATCATTTTGTAATACCTGTCGGTTCCTGCTTGCCTCTGAAACCCCTTGTCTACCCACAGACCCAGCTAGGTGTGTGGGAAAAACTGAATGATAAACAGACATGATTTCAATCTAATTAATTTATTGTTACCAAAGTATCAATCAGACACAATAACAAACTAATTAAAGTAGGTGATTAAATAGTAGAGCGCGGAGGTGAGATTCGATAACACGGGGATACTACTGCAGACCTCAACTGAATCTACGATAGCTTAAATACACTCAATTACAACTACGTCGCACACTAATAAGCTAACTTCTAATTAAACAAGCTCACGATACCTGTACTTTTTATGCAGCGCATCCTATACTTGAATCTTGCAGGAGATCTTTATCGGGATTTGATCAATGTCGTCGGATCCAATCTCCGTAATTCCGTTTTCCTGGATAATTCCAAGGCCTCTTAATAATTCCACTATCTTTTAATCTTCAACTAACAAACTAATTCGCAAACTCTTTGCCAACTCCCAAACTCACGAAAACAGAATTTATATAATGTACTTCATTTACAAAACCACGCTTTCTTGGTCGGAGAAAGTTGGTTGAATTGAAATATTTATCCCCAGAAGAGTCCCTAAGGTATTAATACAGTAGCGGATAGATCCGACACAATTTTTTTAAAGCTCTCATTTTTATTCCCAGCATATAACGCGTCCCTGTAAATTACAATCTTATTTTGAGTCTTAAAAGTGCTCATTATACGCCGTATTTTATGGTAGGTAAAATAATCTAAAAAATTTATTTTAGGTGGCAGAAGGCCATGAAATTTGCGCATAATTTATATTATAAGTTAAAATTTACTTACATTTTGGTTATTTGATTTTCCCGTATTTCAAAGTTCAGTTACCCAATCGGGAAGCATCTGTCTAAGCTAATATTACTGATATCACATTCTTTCACAAGTATTATCCTCTTTACTCGATCATAGATAAGATTAGGTGGTTCATTCTACGGCACGAGTAAATGAACAACTAAAACTATTTAAGTATCTGTGTGACAATAGGTAATTATGAGTTCGCATGTTAAATGTATTGACAAGAATTACCAAACATAACAGATAATCATAGCATATCTTATCAATATGTATGATAATCTCGCATATTACAAGAATAATCTTATATTCTAATATGTATATATTTTTTCAATCGGCATTTAATCACTATATCAACTACAATCGTAATCCAATCACACTATTTTTATTTCGCCATATGTTGCATTTCCGATAAGCCTTTAACCCTTTTTATAATCAATAGTCCCTCCGACTTGAATTGGAATGTGTTTAAAGGCAACACAGAGATATTGAAGAAAGTAGTGAACTTCAGAATTGTGTGATTTGTTATGTTGTTAAATCACAAACAGCTTCAGTAGCTGCAGATTTATCGCACAATGCAATTCTGTGTTATACTCTCTCTTGTATAAATAATATAATTGTATTTGCAAAACATATCTATGAAATTACGGTTATAAATATTTCATTTCCTTTTTTATGTGAACACGCAATACAGCAATACGCATATTTAATATATCTTGGTAATTATTTTTTTAAAAAGTGTCCTTTGAAATATATTACAGAGCTTAATTTCAGGACTTATTTGGGTTCTGTTGGTTTCTGTATTTCTCCTGTAAGAGTATACTTTTTTTCAAATATATATATATATATATATAAAGAGAGATATTAAATTTTCAATCGTTAATAAAATACTTTCTGTTCATCCATCCAAGTTCAAATACATTTTTTTAAACTTGAAGTGGATAACACTTGATGTTAATATAGCTTTTTCAAATACTAACTCATTAATTAAATTAAAAAATGAAAAAGTAATAAACAAAAATAATAGACCGACAACATATATAGAAAATAAAATCGTCCATTGTGTCCCTGTAGCGCAATGAATAGCACGTTTGACTTCTAATCCAAAGGTCGTGGGTTCGAATCCCACCTGAGGTGGCCTAATTTCTGAGAATGTTATTTCTTTTTCATTACATAATTTTATTAGAATAATTAAATTTAATGAATGAATGAAAGTAACAAACAAACAAAAATAGTTCAACACCCTATATAGAAAGGAAAATGGAAAATTGCAAGGAAAATCGTTTTCTATTTTGTCACTTAATATTGTGATTCTGTCATATGTATATGCATATCTATATTAATTGTAACTATTTAATAAAAAGTAACTAAAATAAAATGTTTCTTTGTTCACCTAAGTAGGAATTGACTTAATTTTTTTATATTACTTGTTTAAAAGTGTTTTCAATTAGTTTTCTTTCACGATCAAGGAATCCTATAATAGGAATTTCTTATTTTAACGCATTCGTTTGATTACAGGTCGCGGTAGCCTAATGGTAGGGTCACGAACTCGTGGCAGACGTGTTATGAGTTCGAGCCTTAATGATACTGAAGAAGCACCGTGTTGAAGGGTTGATGCACTAAGTCGAGTTAAATAAGTCGAGGTTCCAAGTTCTCCCCTTGGCTAAGTGTGGTAGTTTGGAGAAAGTGGTACCAAATCAGGTGTCATCCTCGTCTTTTGAACGAGGTTCAAAATTACAAGGGTACTCACATTCATCTCATTATACAAAACTGAGAATAGCTTTTTAAACTAACAAAGGCTGAATAACTCTCTTGAAATTTCATAAATTACTTGGAACATTATACACGCGTTTGTTCAAGAAAATTAAATCAACTTTTAGATCTTAAACGAGAAATTCGCGTAATGGAGGAATCATTAGGCGCAAACTCGTGGTTGGTGTAAATTTTGTCTTGTTCTGGTGGCATTAGACACTTGTCGTCGAGAGAAGGGGTCTTCAAACTTTTTCAACTCACGGAACCCCTAGAACTAGAAAGTATTTTCGTAGAACCCTATTCCCACACACACTTAGAAAAATATGTTTTAAAATAATATTTAAAGTATAGATGAACCTTTTATATATATACAGGGTGTCCAGCCTTAATGTGACCCAATAGCTAATTCCCGAACCGTTCGGTTTAGATATGCACTTCCAATTTGAAAAATGTTTTGAAACAGGTAAAGAATGTTTTTACGTGCTTTTCGAACCAAAAAACCCATTTAAAAAAAAATTACAAAAATTAATTTTTTATACGGTCCCCAGGTCCAATCACTTATATTTAGGAAAAGATGCAGTACACAAAAACAAAGTAAACATAAAAAGTTTCATTTTATTACGATAAAAACTGGCCGAGTTATGGAACTTTGAAAATCATATATTTTTTCTATTTTCTCTACCATTTTCAAGAAGCTAGTAAGGGGCCGTCTCCAAAGTGAAATTAGTTGAAACTCTGCCAGGAAACTTTCGCTCTTGCGCGTCACTTTTATGTAAATCGTTTTTAAATTTAAAATCATACGTTAATAATACAATAATTGAGTATTTAAGAAATAAAATTTATTCTGTGTACATGTAAAACATAGAAAAAAATAAAATATTTTGGACGAAGAAAACATTTTAAAGGCAGTTCCAAAAAAATAGACTTATATGCTGCAGCTTCAGTCTGACTTGCTGCGTTTTAGCTGATCATGACGAACGTTAACAATCTGTTATGTAGTCACTTGCAATTGCATTCAGTTGTGTTCTAATATTACGAAATCTAGTACGGGAGAACGAGATGTATACAAATGAAGAATACTGCGAAATGGTACTGTTTTATGGGCAGTGTAATCGAATTAAGAGAGAGGCGGCAAGACTTCATGCCATTAAATTTCCCACTCGAAGACATCCATCTTATTGTACAATTGCCCGTGCTGTTCAACGCTTGTATAAAACTGGGAGTTGTCATAGACGTATTCCCTTGTCTCGTGTCACACCATTATTTAAGTTAATTTGGTCATTCTGTTATAATAAAGTCCCTGATTCATGATTGGCGCATCATTCCACATTATGCTAAAATTTGAACGGCATATCCTGTATTATTTTGCGACTATTTGTTAAAACAATCTGTTTTAATCTTTTCGGTACAAGTTGTATTTCTTTAATTTAATTTTTATTGTTTGCCATACAGCAACACAAATTGTCAATCTATGATGTTTTTCTTTTGCTCTTTCTGTAGGTAGTGAATTACTGTTCTCTAAACTCAATTTATATACGACCCCCTTTTCTGAGCAACTCTGATGCTTCAAATTTATGTAGGCATAACTCTGTCAGTTTTTATCGTAATAAAATGAAACTTTTTGTGTTTACTTTGTTTTTGCGTACTGCATCTTTTCCTAAATATAAGTGATAGGACCTGGGGACCGTATAAAAATTTAATTTTTGTAATTTTTTTGTAAATGGGTTGTTTAGTTCGAAAAGCACGTAAAAGCATTCTTTATCTTTTTAAAAACGTTTTTCAAATTGGGAGTGCATATCTAAACCGAACGGTTCGGGAATTAGCTATTGGGTCACATTAAGGCTGGACACCCTGTATATAGGTACTTTTTGTAAAGGCAATTAAAAAGTATTGCATCTATTATTAAAAACTTCAAAATACTTTTAATCTATATACTCATTAATAATATTAATCTGTGATTCAAGTGTCACCTACCCATGCATTATCTTTAGTAACTAGAATATGTGCTTGTATTTTTTCACACTAACTGTCGGAATCTAGGACTATTGAGATTAACTGCAATCGCATTACGTATTCTGAGATTAATTTATTTCTTTATTTTTCTCTTTGTAGTCACTTATGGGGAGAAATATTTCTCACTTATACACATTCTTCTGAATGGTATTAAAATGTTTAGAGAAATACTGTGTATTCTGCCTGAATTTGCAACATAAGTTTTATGAGCTGTTCTTGCTTAAATTCAGAGTTTTAACACCGAATTTATTGATAGGCCCATAAGTTGTGACGGATCTATACGCGGTTCTACTAATTCCTTCATGACTCTTTTAGGAAAATATTTATTTCAACTAACTTACACCGAGTAAGGAAGCGTGATTATGTAAATGAAGTATATTATATAAATTCTGTATTCGCGAGTTTGAAGTGTTGGCAAATTAGTTGGCGAGTTAGTTGGTTAGTTGAAAAGTGAAGGATTGTGGAATTATTAAGTGCAATTAGAGTTTATCGATGAAAGTTTACTGAGAGTGGATCAATCGAAGAGGATTAAATCCAGATAAGAATCATCTTCAAAGTTGAAGTGGAGGACTCAATTTCATAAAAGTACAGGTATCGTGATCCTTATATAAATAGAAGTTAGCTTATTAGTGTGCGATGTGTTGTAGTTTATATTGAGCGTGTTTAAGCTATCGGGGAATCAGTTGAGGGTCCGTATTATAGTCCTCAGGCTATTGAGTCTCACCTCCGCTCTCTACTATCTGATCTGTTATCTTAATTAGATTATTATTGTGTCTGCTTGATATTTTGGTAGCAATAAAATAATTAGTTGAATCATGTCTGTTGATTATTCGGTTTCTCCCACACACCTAGCCGGGTCTGCGGGTAGACAAGGGGTTTCAGAGGGAAGCAGGAACCAACCGGCATTACAAAGTTGTTCCCTCTTCCTTTTTGTGATTGTTTTTTCAACAAATGCAAAAAGGTGCATTTTCCATTGGAGAACTATGTTGTTTTGTAAAAAGTACTAATAAGTATACAATTATCTCGGGGAACTCAGGATAGTAAACAACAAAATATTTACAATCCGGTAGATAATATATATGAATGTAAAGATAGAACGTATTAATATTCTTTTATCATATTATAAAATTTTAAAAAAGCATTTCGAGATAAAGTTATTATCTAGATATAAAATTTTTAGTTTATTACTGACAGGGATGAGCTTTAAATTTTAGTGGGTACATAAACTTTATAGAGAACGGGAATCCCTTTTCCATACAAATTTATAAGTTTCTTATCGATATTTTTGTGACTCGTGGAACACCTGGGTATGCCTCATGGGAACCCCAGGGTTCCGTGGAACACAGTTTGAAAACCACTGGTGTAGAGAAACTGATGCGCTTTAAATCTGTTGAGGCTCGAAGTCCTCACGTTAGAATGGTGTGGAAGTTTGAAGAGTGCGGTCATCAACTCAGGGTATCATCCTTGTCACTTAATCGAGGTTCTGAATAAAGAGGTCCACCAATAGCCCTCGTGTAGCTTCAAATTCAAATGTCAATAAACAATTATTAAGGAATCAAAGTGTGACGCTTATTGTACAATCAAATGACAATCCCAAGGTCCATCGCCAATAGCCCTTGTATAGCTTAAAAATATGCTAATAAAAACAATAAATTTTTTTAATATTAAAAAAATTCCTTTTTTAATAATCGTTTTTTAACCACAGAGCATAAAAATTCTACATTCTTCTCGTAAAAAAGATGAATAGTACAGTAATACCCTGAGCTTACGCGATACGTGGGATAGAGTGATAACCGTGTAAATTGAATTCGCACAAAAGTCGGGGTGTGATTTTGCATATATAAATACATTTAAATTATTGTTAGTTGGGGACAGAAACGGAAGAAAGTATTAATTTGTTAATAAAAATGTTTAATGAAATCTTAGGTAATACAAAGTCGCAAACCAAAGCTGTTTTGATGCAGAAGGTTTCATAAAATCTTAAAAAATAGTGTAGTCTGCTCTAATCACAAAAAAATTGTTTTCCCTTCAAAATTTCCTAGTAGCAAGCCTCGTTATTTTGTTGTTGTAAAAATACGCTCATAGTTGGAGGCAGTAGCACACACAAAAATTTTTCAAGGGGGGAGGGTCCATGGTCGAAAGTCCCCCAACTCGTATCATACCTTAAGGCAACGCCAATTGATTCTTTTGATATTATTAACAAAAAACAGTAAAAAAAAATAAAAAAAAAAATTTAAATTGGCAGTTATAGAGACTGCCGATAAAAATTAAAACTTAGAGCTTTTAGTATTAAAATTTTAAATTTCATAGTGTTTGAATTAAAATTATCAACATCAATCTGGTTTTCCCATCTATTGACACTCCGAGCAGCAACTAAATGCATGTTTATATGGTTTTTTATTATTCAAATATATTACGGGGGTACACAAGATCATGACAAAATATAAATACAATTCAATTGAAATAACAATTAATGTACAATCATTATTTATGGATAGTATTTGTGTTTACTTACATTTCAATGTACTTGATTTTTAACATTATTTTAATTGTTTGCATCGTTGTCATCTTAAATTTCAGCAATACTTAGACTTTTTGTTCTTTCAATTATTTCATTTTGTTCTAAAAAAAGATACAATAGGCTTATGGTAACTAAAGTAAGAAAGGGGGAAAACGTTTGATTCAAATTTATCTATGTATCGCGTAAAGACCGCATCGATCGTCGTTTTAAATTTTGTATTACTGAGTTTTTTCCATCATTGAACACATTTAAACTAAGTGTTTCATTTAGAAATTCAATTAGTGGTAGATTTTTATCATCTGCAAAGTTAATATTGAAGTCTAAACTTAAAATCATTGGTACATTATCATATTTTTCGCCAAATCTTTTTTCGAGTATTTCAGAACCTTCTTTTGTATAAATCATCAAATTTTCGAATTAAAATTGTTGTATGTGTCTCATAGATTTTCCAGGCGAAATATAAATGGCAACCATTAAAAGGTATTGCCTATTCTCGGAATCGCTCCGAGCAATGCACAGCATATACACATTGAACTTTTCACTAAATCCATTGAATTTCACTTGTAAGAAATACACAGCACTATGCGTCAGCTGTATAGCTACAGATATATTGCTATAAGCATGTCAGTGACTCGAACGCACGAGATTTCATCCATCCAAAAAGTGTCTAAGGCGAACAGCACACTGCGCGTGCTCAAGTCAGAGCATGTCGGTGACGCGAACCCATAAGATTTTCCCCTACCAAAAAGTGCCCAACGCAGCTAAAAAAGTTTTCACTTCAAAAAAAATTTGTTGATTTAATAATTAGTATTAATTAATAAAATAAATTGTTAATTACAAGTACTTTATTAAATTTTACGTTATATATATATAGGATTATCATTAATCGAAAAAAACTCAAGGGCTTTGGGGGGTATCCGGAACCCTAGGACACCCCCCTTGAGTGCGCCACTGTTTGGAGGTTGTATTTTCTAAAATTTGTAACTCTTTTTCAATTAAACTGAGGCCTTCTGTCAAATTCCCAACCATCATTGGATCTCCTGATCGAACTGGGTCTAAAGACTCAAGCTCTTCAATGTCTTGCTCTTGCTCATGAAATTCTGTGAGCTCATCAATTGCCAGCTCCTGATTGTGGGAATCCAGCAGTTCCTTGAACGAAAATACTATTCAGTTCTAAATTTATTTCCCTGGCAAGATCAACTTCTTTAGTCTCACTACCAATTTTACTAATCCTGCCAATATTTTCCCCTCAAACAAAACGAATCGACGTGTTTATAAAATCGCATAACTCCAGGTTCGCGTAAGTCAGAGTAGCGTAAGTCAAGGTATTACTGTATTTTATTAGAAATAATACCTTGAAGTTTTTTAATTGATAAATTATTAATCCAGGGATTTCTTTTACTTTCCTCTCTCACAAAACAACTCCAGAATGTAAGCAAGACTCAACAATACACATTTCTGAAGAAGAAAAAAAATCGGTTATCATTCAAAAAGGAAGAGAAGTATGGATTAACACAGTAAAAGAAAAGAAGGATAAACAAGTCAATAAAAAAACAGAAAGCTCTCGGTGGCACAAAATTTCGAGAACCAAACCTAATACTCCTTGACACGCTGTTTTTAAAACATCTCCGTTCTACAACACCGTTTTAGAAAGAGGATGAAAAGTATAAATAAGATGAAGTTAGAGTTTTCATACGAAACAGAGGGAGGAAAAGCGATAAAACACGGCATGCTCTCTCTCTCTCTCTCTCGACAGCGGCTGGTTACATATTTTTAACACCGCTTCATTACGGTTTTTATGGTAACCTAGCTTTTGAAATGAGCGCGTATCTGTTAACGTTAAACGACAGCAAATACTGGGATGGAAATCTTAATTCAGATGCTAAAATCGTAAAAATAAATTTATAATTATGGCAACTGTTTATACTGTATGTTTGATGAAGTAAAAATGATTTTTAATATTTATTTTGTACTCTATCTCCTTTTTTCATAATTCCTTGTACGCTTTGTTTTATGTTTTTGTCACTTGTGCCACGTTACTGACTGTAGCATTAAGTCAAGGCCAGCGAAATTCATCGCGGCAAAGGGCTGGTTTGTTACGTTTGCCGTAGCTTTGAGAACCCTGCAGGTGACTGTGATTTGGCTCGATTCTCCCCCAATTTTGGGGGAGAACACCCTGGGGTGGTCAGGGACTTCTCACCTCTCTTCCCCTTCCACCAACCTCACGAGAGGACTTGCGGCTCGACGGCTATTTAGAGTACCCCATGCTATGAAGGCACTTTCCGTTTACAAACATACATGCCTTCAAACAATATTTCATACAATAAGAAACATTTTAGTACATTCTTTAGAAAATAATTTAAATTTCAGGCTGTAAAAGTTTCATAAAAATAGGTTTGTAATATTTTGAGCTATCAGGCTCCCAATGACAGGTTTTGAATAATTTAAATGCCCGCTTCTGGCAGATTAAGGACCCACTTCCGGATTTTCTAATTTTATAAAATTGATTTTAAATTGCCCATTAGGTAACGTAAAAACAAAACAAAGTATGTTTTGTAAAGTCAAAAGAGATAGATCTCTATTCAATAAAATAAAAAACAAAAAAATATGCGTTTTGACCTAATTTTGGTCATTAGGTATTCAGATACCTTAATAAAATAGAAAAGAAAAAGAAAAAAAGAGAAAAAAGACGGGAAAATTAAAAAATAAAATATTGAATGCATTTTTTGCATGAATGAAATGAACAAAAATATATATGAATAAAAATTTTAATATGCTACTG
Source organism: Trichonephila clavata (assembly GCA_019973975.1). Classification (NCBI taxonomy): domain Eukaryota; kingdom Metazoa; phylum Arthropoda; class Arachnida; order Araneae; family Nephilidae; genus Trichonephila; species Trichonephila clavata. The sequence goes on along the minus strand of BMAO01029955.1, from coordinate 151,637 downwards.
AAGAACCGTCACACATCCAAGGGCTGATGCATATTAAAACTGTCGAGGCTCAAAGCCCTTACGTTGGTATGATGTGGATGTTTGCAGGATCGGTATCAGCTCAGATGTCGTCATCTTCATTTGACCACGGTTCAAAATAATGAGGTCTGTCAGTACCAGTTCTCGTGTTAATTTTAAATATGGTGGTGGGACTAATCCCCATCTGGTCTAGTGAAACTAGACCAGATCCATGAGTCCATTTATCTTCACAAAGTCTTAGAACAGCAGGGGGGAAGCAACAGCCTCCTCCCATGAAAACACCATACATTGCAGAATGTGCTGGGGAGAAAAAGGACTGATCTCACATTTGGTGCAAATTGGGTAGCTTCTTTTACCACCTTCAAAATTCATGCACCTCAGGTGACCAGTCGAAAATCGCGAGAATGCCGTCTGATACGACCTGGAACCCTTAAACGATATGGCGGATCCAGGATGTCTTTGAAAATACCATGGGTGTACAGGAGGGACAACCCAGGTTCTACATACTAATTCTTTAGCCCTGGAGTAGATCTCGGTTGACGTAAGGACCATGTGATCTTCCGGGTCCACAGGATCACTGGCAGCCGCTTTTGCAAGATCATCCGCTTCTTCGTTCCCGGGCAGACCTACATGAGAAGGGACCCACTGTAGATGGATAGGGTGCCGATCTGAAAGCTGCTTAAACAGGTGAAAATATGATTTTATAAAGCACTTAATAATGCTAAATTTTGAACGTCAGTTGATCTGAGTTAGGATTTTCACACTCCACGGCATGTCAGCGTAGTGACTTTGAGCCCCGACAGATTTAATGTGAATCTATCTCTCTTCACCCCGCCTGATCTTGGATAGAATCAGGTTTCGAACACATGTCCCAAGTGGAATATCGCCAGCTGCAAAATCGATTCATGACCACTCGACTATCGCAGCCAGTTTTATTTGTTACTTACTTATCTTATTTGTTACTTATTTATCTTATTTGTGACTTACTTATCTTATTTGTGCATATGAAAAAAAGTTCATGGTAAAAATTCTAAGTGAACTGATCATATACATTCTGGGAATCTGATAAATCCGATTACTTCTGTTGATAAGAATAAACTGTATTGCAACCATGCAGCACATTACAATGCGTCTTTTGCATTGAAAATAAAAATGATTTTTTCGTGTCTCTATTTTTTTTAAATTTTAAATATATGGTTGGATTAGCTGCCAAGGTGTATTATTTTGGATCTCAATAAATTGTACTTGATTGCTTTTCACACGTCTGCTTTCATTAATAAAAAAAATGTACAGTGAAAAACGATTAACACGAAACAGAGGAAGAATAAAATATTTTTTAGTGTTAAAAGAATTTCGTGTTAAGGTATCCGAACACGTTGAAAATGACCAAATTCAGTCAAAACAGATATTTTTGTTTTTTATTTTATTGAATAGAGCAATCTTTTGACTTTACGAAACATACTTTGTTTTGTATCTACACTACCTAGAGGTCAAGTTACAATCCATTTTATAAATTTAGAAAAACCAGAAGTGGGTTTTTGATCTAGCAGAAGTGGGCATTTAAACTGCTCTAAATCTATGATGACCAGTCTGATAACTCAAAATATTATGAATGTATTTCTATAAAACTTTTTGAACCTGATATTTATGTTATTTTCTAGAGAATGTACAAAAATATCTCTTATTGTATGATTACTTTTTGAGTTATGGCTTGTTATTTAAATAATGGTCTCGTAAAAAACGTAACATTTCTTATAATGTTTACTCAATCAGCTCTAAAATTTTCAAATTTTTATAAAAAATTTAGTACATTTTTTAGATAAATGCATCTAATTTGTTTTAGTAATACTTTTACTAATATATGTTTATTACTTTTTTCTCTAAACTACTTTGAAGTTTTTAAAAAATATTGCTAAAATTTCCCTTAAAATTGTGATTTTTGTAAAATTCAGGTAATTTATTTTAAATTTTGATAGTTAAATATATATAGTAATATTTATTGGTATTGAGTCCTAAAAGAGCATTTATAATGTTTTAGTATACTATTTTGTTAAAAAGTACTCTGAACGTGTTCGGATACCTTAAGAGATATTTTTTTAAAAAAAGCATATATTCAACAAAATTAAGTTCATTAAAGTACATTTTTTTCACATAGATAAGGATATATGAATGTATTTAATAAAAATCCTTGGAAAAAAAACATTCACAATGAAATTTAATACAAAATTTTCAAGGTTTTGAAAAACAAAACATTTATTGAGTTTTTGGAAAATAATCCGATATTGCCTTTTTTAGCATCAAATGTCAACAAATTGTTCGATGTCGTCCATTTTGTTATTCATTTCCCCCATTAAAATATGGGTCTAAGTAACTTTTCATGGTGTTTCTCCTTTTGGTTGACGTGGGATCAGGAGCTGCATTATTTATTTCATTTTCATCGTCGGAATCTGCATCGGTGATATTTTTTTTTAGCTTTGAACAAACTCCAAAATGTCTTTGTCTGCCATAATTGTGGCTGTACACTCATTACCGTCATCTACAACAGCGAATTCTTCCGATGAGGAATCTGCGTGGCTCTTGTTTTCCGTATTTTGTTCATTCCCCTAAAAAAATCTTTTCGTGTTAAGGGATAAAACATGCATAAAAATACATCGTTGTTTATCAATACCTTTTTATTATTTCGTGTTTACCGATATTTCGTCCAAAGCGTTTTCGCGTTAAACGCATTTTACTTCACTTAATATTCTGAAATATATTACAACATTAACACATGTATTTTACATTTCATATTGAGTACAACTCATACACATATTAAATTTTTTTTATCAATTCATTGATGTACTGATTACGATTTATTCGCAATCAGGGAGTTTGAAATATTTTGTTTTTGAAGAAATTGTGTTTATCATTTAGCATGGAGAAAAAAAAGAGCGTATAAATGGTGATAATAAACCAAAATTTATCTCTTCTAATGAATTCTTTACGAGAAAAACAAGTAATATAAGGGGTACTTGACGTACTTATAACAATAAATCATAACAAGATTCCGTATCTATAACTACTTTCCAAGACTTCAAAATTCAGCATTTTCAATCAAACTGCATACAATATCTGGCTAACCATTAATTTTGAACAGTATGAACTATGACAGATAACCTTGAATGACCCTACTGCCTTAAATTTTGTGTTCAATTTGATGATCCCGGAATCTAGATGGGCAAAATGGAACAAGAAAAGGGATCTGTATTCAGTCCACCATGTAAAATATGATGAAGTAGTGTGTCCTTTAAAGAAGCATTCCGACAATGAAAGGAATTGTTCGAAGTATAGAGTAGATAAAAGGGAAAAAAGCACTAGTAGAGATAGGACAAATATTCCTGGAATATCTGGAAGGGGTGTCTCAGAGTGGGATTGAATGATGATGAACGAATTTCGAAATGAAATACTTTTAATTCCATAAATTTCAAAGTAATTCCGTATTAGTTTTGATGCTGCTCTACACAGTATGGTGGTTATGGCACTCGGCTTGTAATCGAGTGGGCTCGGGTTCGAATCCCGAATAAGGCCCGGATTCTTTTCCGGCTTCGGGAAAAGAAGTCGGAATTTCACCTGAAATGGATTCCCGTCAGCGCACCCCTTCTGTTCTATGCTGGGATTATCGTTTGTAATTAGAAAAGTCTACATTCTTGTTTTAATACGCATTAATCTTTCTTGATTTTATCCTACTTGGTTTAATCCTATAACTTCAAGAGTATAATTGTTGCTTTTTTTTATTGTTTTATTACTTTCCCTCTTTTCATACATTATTTGTCACAAAGGGGCAGTTTTTTTTTGTTCTAAAACTCATGAAGCGTGTCGGTTCTCCCCGATGATTCTCCCCTTGTCAGAAGGAGGCACGAAAACTGATTTTCTCTCTGTGAGCGAAAAACCCTCTAGGCTTCTATATAATAAGCATATTTTGAATATCGATTTTCAACAATTCTTTTGTTAAATAATTTTAAAAAATAGGGAATTATTTATAAATGCCATAAATTTAATTATTTTAAATTTTTTATGAATAATTGGAATTTTATACCGTTTATAGCAATCAATTCCACTCCCCCCCCCCCTTCCCACTACTAACTTCAACTAAATCTTCGATTAAATCCATAAAGCTGTGCTTTTATTTTGTACTCGTGTATATTTTTTGTTAACCTTATTGAAACATATTTTGAAAATTATTAATTCAATTTAACCGTTTTCACAAAGTAATGAGATAATTTGAGACAATTAAGTTTGCTTAAGGCATGTTTTTGTTTCGTGCTGTATTCTAGATATTCATAAAAAATATGAAAAACTTGCCCTATGATAAGAAATTGGATGCTGCATAATGGAATAAAATGATATACGTTCAACAATTCATGCAATTATGAGATTCTGTAGGAAATGATTAAATAATTTTATAAATCTTTTCATTTTAGGCTAGCAAAAATTTTTGTATTTGCTTGTCTTTTTTTTCTAAGTAAAAAAATCCAGCTATATACATTTTAAATAAAAACATATTAAATGTTCATAAAATACAGAAAATGACATTAAAAAATCCTTTGGATTTGTGCTTTTCATGTAATTAATTTCATAAAGCATCTCCACTCATTATTTAGAAGCATTGCCATTTGAAGGGGAAATACGTGACATCAAAACATTAAACACAAGAGGCTCAAACTTTTTTTCTTTTAAATTAAAGCATTTTTCTTTTTCTTCTCAAATTGTCTATGATATATTAAATTAATAACGATATCTCATAAAATAGAACTAAAGAGTCAATACTATAGAGAGCATTTTAATTTAAAAATCAAAACATCTCTTTCAAAAATAATGCTATCCGATGTTAACTTTTACGGAATTTAATTCCAAATGTTATCTCAATTTGCCTGTTTTCACCTAACGTTAAATAAAAGGGAAAGAAACATGACAAATGAGAGAGAAAAAACATTTCAACTAAATTCTGACTAATATAGAAAACAACATAATTTAAGGTATTACTTGCGACAACTTTTTTTTTGAAAAAAAAATGGAGATATGAGGATTTTTTTTGTTGTTTTTAGATTTGTTTAATACATTTTAAGAAAAATATGCTAAAATTAGGAAGAGAAAAAGAAATTATTTTTCTAAAATAGGGAAAAATGGGTAAAAATTTATAAAAAAAAATAACATAAACGGGACCCATTTTGTACCAAAAGTTTATGAACCAATTTTCAATTTTTTTTATTTTGATGTGTTGCTATGTTATTCATTTTTAAAATGACCTTCAGGATAAGAAGTATTTTGATTTTTACAAAAAATAGAACACTTTATCTCAGTTATTATATGAAATTGCTTAGAAAAACAGTGATTATATTCACATAAGGGACTGTAAATTTTGTAACAAAACAGTGATGGATAAATCGGAAGGTTAAAACACTTCAACTATTATACAGAACTTACATAAAAAATTTCAGTTCATTATTTTCAAAAAGTTTTTAGCAATCCCTGTATCCGTTTGAGTATTTTCAAAGAAACACATTTCGAGTAAAACGCGTTTTAAAGCATATCTTGCTTAAAGTAATGGCATCTGCTTTTACTGAAACACTTTTAGTTTTTGTTCTAGTGAACGGAAAATAATACACTTGGTATTTTTATGAATCTAATAAGATGATCTTTAAAATAAAATGATAAAAAAAATTGTCTATTTTTGGCAAAATTCACAATTTTAGGGTAGTCTACACAGTTTATGACTAATGATTTTAAGGTCATACGCACAATACCTTAAGGTATTGTGTGTATAACCTTAAATTCATTTTTTCCTTACATGTTTTAATACTTTCCCTATTTTAACCAACTAATTTTTGAAATGCTCTACTGAAATTTAACTTTTTAAGTTGTGAAGAAATGTGTGTGTGTGTGACGCTATCTATGAAATATTACATAAATTTTTTTTTTAAGTATAATAAAATGAATATGTATATATGTGCTATAGCCATGTAAAATTATTTAATACTGAAACATTTTAATCTTGAAAATATGTTCCGAATTTATATCCTTTTCAACATCAGTGTTATAATACTCATTGTGACAGGTAAAGACAGATTGTCTTTCAAGGACAAAAACATACCATTGATCTTTTACTTTCCCATGTGTGGATTACAACTATTTACGAAGTGAGGCTCTACGCGTTTTTGCACGCGCTATTTCTTCTTTTATGTACTTAGCACACCCCTCTTTTTCTGTAGGGGAGAATCTGTGAATTTATCATTTGCACCAATAGTAAGAAAGCATTGTCCGAGGAAGCCTGGATAACTTTCGAGAGTCATTTACATGCCGACAAAGATATTTCCAGAAATAGCTTTAGAAGGTTTTCTTTTGGTCAGTAAAATTTGAAAGGGAAAAGTTTCTACAAGTACCTTTCTTTTTTCTTGTCCTACATTCGTGTGTGTTAGCTGAGATTTGTCAGGAAAAAGGTAAAGTTGCTTTAAAATTTATAATTTTTAAAAAAACCTAATGCTATAAGCTTTAAAATTTATAATTTTTTTAAAGTAAATATTATGTGAAACAATTTAAATTGCTTTTAAAAATGCCTATTGAACAAATACATTTATTTTTGTATATGTATATGTGAAAGTAGTATACTTAATATATATTTTCTCATCTTGAATATTTTACGTATTTGATATTCCTCTTTTTTTTATTGTATATTTAAATATGTTGATGGAGTTTTTCGATTTTTAAATTTTCCTTTCTCCGTACCATTGTATTACTTCTGATTTATATTTTGATGATTTAATGCAAGGGTGGGCAAATAGTAGCCTGCAAACAAAGAGGTTTTTTTGCAGTCTACCAAGGGAAACCAAATAGATAAAAATGTTCTCTATATTTGTGGGCAAAGTTTTTCTTTCCTATATATTTACTCTTGTTGATCTTAATGCAAGTTAGCTGGCATTAACTTCTAAGATTTAATGAGAATTTCAATCAGAAATATCACTGCCGAATTCAAAAATAAAAAAATCTAGGAAAGTGTGTTAGGGTACATTTGTCTCTCGTTAAACAAACTGATTCTAAAATTAAATGTGCTCGTGTGTGCGTAACTATATATATGAAATTAGTACAATAAATAAAACTGTCATTTATTTAAATTACATTTGTTGGTTTTTTATGGTATACAATCAAAACCTTTTTTGAGATGCAAAATTAACTAATGAACTCAATCATTTTAAAATGCGTGGAACAGCTTTCCGGCATCCTTCGCTCCCACAATCAATTGCCCACCTCTGTTTTAATGTAAAAGAAATATTAATTTTATCTTTTAAGTTAATATCCCTCTGTATATCAAAAAGATATCTTCCCCTTTATATTTATCAATTATCAAAATGAACTGTCTTCCTATGGGTTTGCCTAATTTTCTTTGCAGCTATTTCTCTCTCCCTTTAAGTTTGTTATATATATAAATCAATAAAATGTGATGTTTGAAAATTATTGTGTCTAATATTTTCGAATATTTAAAGCTGCATGCTTGATTGTACATCATATAGTTGAGTCTCAATAGTTCAAGATTTATCCAAATTTGAGTTATAAAAAAAAAATTAAAAGCTCTTTTAAGACCTTGACTTCTACAAACCAACATGCTGTGCTTTAGGTAATCTTAATATAGTTTTAGTTTCTGTTATATACTTTGAATATAAATTGCATAATTTTAATCATGCCTGTTTATAGTTGTGTTTGTAATACAATATGATCAATATAGTTGACTAATTTCGATTTTCATATATTTCCGCATGTAAGACGATAGCTAAATCATAAAAAAAAATTCCTTCCGAATATCAGGGCTTGTTTAATAGGCCAGATAAAAAAAATTAACAAAAAATAGAATTAAAAGGTTGTAATTTATACAATTAAAATCACCGTAAAATAAAACAAATCACTCAGTCTTAGCGTTAATATTTTAGACATAATACTAAAATTTCGCAAAATAACATTTTGTAAGTACGTAGAATAAAATTTGCTTTAGGTACAAATCGCTGATTCAAAAAGTTCGCAAGTCATTGATCGTTTGGGGTCTCGTCTTATAGTATAGACAAGTGGTTGCTACCTAAACTTTCTATACCCCGTGGACCCTTTTTTTTTACCAAAAACTTAGGCATGAGCCGCAGAGTGAAATAAATCTATTTCAATGCATTATAGAAAAATTATACAGAGTACATTTATTTATGAAAACTTGGTGGGAAATTCTTTGTTAAAAAATAAAAAAATATATCAATTTTGCTTTTTACTGTCGATGTCGTATGGGAGTGAGTTGATATATAGGTATATTTTTTCTGATTAGTGATAACAGACAACAATGAAGTAGCGACCATTTTATGAGTGGAACTAATTTTTAACTTTCTTTCATATCTTGCAAACGAAAAATATTCGATGGAAATAGATTGTATCAAGACGATTGGGAAGTTGACTATTTTGAAGCGAGAAACTAGCATGGTTCAGTGTTTGTTTGATTTGTCATAAAAGAGTTGTATTTAAAAAATACCAATAAACAGGAATCGTTCAATGACATTTTTCCTCGAAGATCTCTTTCATGGGGTGAGAAATAGGCTTTCATGAATAATCTTTGCAACAGCAAAATAGTGTTTTGTCAGTGGTAATGTCACAGCGGTAACAAAGGCACCCTATGAAATTTGTTGTATCATTGGTAATCATATGAAACCGTTTACTGATGCAGAAATTGTGAAAGAGGAATTCTTAAATGCTTCCAACTTAGAAAAAATTTAGTGATAAAAATAAAAACTAATAATTAAAAAAAGCAAAATAGGAGTTTTAATATTTTGATCAATTTCCACATTTTCAATTTTCTGTCATTTTGGTCTCAAAGCATTCCCCCTCCCCCCCTCCATTAATCTTCATATAGCGGCCCACATGAAATAGCTAACATATGTCTGCGGCCCAGCAGAAAAAAAAGTTGAGTACCCCTGAGTTAATGTTTTTCGTGGCGAGATTCCGTTCCTATTTAAACCCACACAGATGGCCGCACTCACAATCGGCCCGACTTCCACCATGCGATGCTTGCCATTGCTTGCATTTTATGTACCTATCTGAGAAAATTTATTCTAAAAATTTTAATTTTTACTCTAATTTTTTTAACATGTAAAAGTCATTACTTATTAATTTTAATTTTCATAATAATGGGAAGGGTCAAAATTATTTTTCTTTGTATTAAGCCTTTCGCGGACCCCTTCCCCTAATGTTGTCCACGCCCCCCCCCCAAATTAAGTTTAATTTTCCACGGACCCCCACATTAGTCATGAGGACTCCCAGGGGTCCGTAGAAACCACATTGGTAAGGAATTGCACATTGGTTAGGCAATATTCAAAACTATAACAATTCCGTGCAAACTTATTTCTTGTGTTAGCTGATATATTGTGTTAAGATTGTCTTATCTGTGCGTGCGGAAATATGTGATAGTTAAATTTTACCTTGTAAAGTCCATAGTCCTAACATTTGTAGTTTGAGATAGGCCCAATCCTATTCAGCTCCAATTCAGGGATGTTTGATCGGGGATATCAATCATCAGGCTTTTGTTGGGTATGCTCATTTTTGACTTCTTTTGAAGTGTGCGGCCGCCTTTCTACAACCCTTTTTACAAAATGTGTAGAATTTTCTAGTGGTCTTATCAATTTCTCAAACTGTTGTTGAATGTATGTTATCAAGAACAAGCACATGTTATATTATTAGTTTTCAACAAATGTAATTTTTATCGTAATAATCAGTTCCACGATATAATTAAGTTTATTTTAATAATTTTAATGTTAAGTACACAGTAAGGGGTCAGTCACAGTACGATTCAACTGATAAAAGTCGGTCGAAAAATTAAATCTATTTTTTTTTAGCCTAAATTATTCTTTATATATTTTTTGATGATCTCACAAAGCTTGAAAGCTCTTGACAAAACTTAAAGTTTAAAAAATCCATAGTAACTTTTATGTTTGTTTTTATTCACACACAAATTATAAATAAAAAATTAAAACTGATTTATCACTCAAAGGAAAAACCACTAGTGCGTCCTCATTTAAAATGCTAAGTCCCTTTTTTCCCTGTAGTACCAAATTTTTTTGATATTTTTTCCTAAATATTGATATTAATACATGTAACAACGGTTGCATTTTTGCATCAAAGCAATTCTTTTTTTTTTTCTATTTGAAAAAATTAGTTGAATAGTTATACATTTGTCAAGGAATTTTCGTATAAGAATTCATAAAATAATAATAATAATAATAATAAAATAAAAATGAATAAAAAATAAAAATAAATAAAAAAATAAACGCATTTTACGAATTTCAATCATGTTATCACAAAACCCATACCACAACTTTTGATTTACATAGTTCGACATACTTGTAAATCAAATTCTACATATATACGTCAATTATTGAAAAAGGAGTAGCATTATAAAATCACTTAATAATAATTTAAAAAATTTTCTCTTAAAAAAAAATAGTAGCTTAGCTTTCTATGGCAATTTGAACACAAAATCTGTGTGTGTATTTTACATAATATATATACATAGGAGGCAACCAAAAAATTTTTGAAAATCGAACCATGATATAGCATTATTTTTTTTAGTATAAAACTTATTGTATTAAAAATATGTTAAATATGTTTTTAGAATGAATTGTAAATTTTTAGTTTTACGATGGAAATAAATATTTGCTTTTATTTTCTCAAATAAGGGTAATTTTCATTTAATTTAATTTTTTTATTCAAAATTTTTTGCACATATTACTCTTTTTTTTATCAAAAATTAAAAAAATATTTTATTATAAATTTCTTTAAAATGCAAACTAGAACACACAACCGAAAATATACCCCCCAAAAATGCATTTTTCAACAGAAATATAAACATTAACTTCGTCATTTTTCAGTTCTTGTTCCAATACGTTCGAAAATTTTCGACATTGAGTCACCAATTTCGTGGTTGTCAAGCTACCGGTAACTCCTTCCACGCCTACTGTCACTGGCCAATAAAATTCGTATCACCTACAAATCTCCTTCCTGATTCGCGAAAGAACAGCTGTCGCTTGATTAGCGACACGCCTACCAATAGCGGATGAGACCGATACTAAGGACCGCCTACCACTTGACGAAACTTGCTGTTACATTTCCCGGTCAGCAGCGCCCTCTTTGTTTAGTTGGGCGTTACGCACTGAACAGTCAGTGTAGATTCATAAAGTAGTGTTTGAATAGCTTGGAGTAGGTCAGTTTCTCAACTGCTCTCGTCTGTTTTCTGCGTTGTTTATATTGCGTTTCTCGTCACCGCACGTTCTAAAAAGTGACGACATTTTATTCGAATGCTTTTTATTTCGCATGCACATTGATATTTCGTATACTGAAGATGAAGGAAACGCAGCGTTCGGTGACGTAATAACGGTCGGTCGACGCTCCTGCTTTCCGCGAACGGCTACGGGAAACGTTCAGTCGAAAGGTACGGTGACTGCAACCAGCCAGTGCGTTGAAGAAGGGTGGACATTCCCAAGGCTTCGTGCCTGCCCCTCTGCAAATAAACATCGCTAAAGACGGTTATTTTCATCACCTCTCCACGCTGTACACAAGTTAATTTGATTTATTTAAAAATTCCTCTTAAGAAATCAACATTTTTTCATACCCTAGTCGTGTACAGATATCGTCTGCTCCCCCCCCCCCTCCATAGAGGCTTGTAAAAAACAAGCGAATTCGAAAATATTTTCGTTCACGAAAAAAATTTATTTATATTTTTGCAGACGAGAAAAAACATTTCAACGATCTTCTCGTGTTGTCTAGTGGACTGATTCGACGTCGGAACCTCAAACAGATTTAGAAAGTACCGGAAGGGTTATCTAAAGAACTTACCCCAATGTTGATCTCAGAGGACGCTATGCAGATTGAGAACGAAAAGTCTCAGTCGCCCCATGTGGTCACCAAGCCTCAGCCCTGCCACAAGTCTACAGACTTTTCGATCGCTGCCATTATGGCATCCGAGACGACAAAGAAAAGATCTAGTCCTGATCCACCAGTTTCAGGTAAGTTGTATTTATATCCAAAATTGTGTGTTTAACTTAAATTGGTTTCCTATTTTTTTGTCACATCAAACTCATATTTGTATGTTGTGCCCACTTGTTTTTAAAATGAATACTTTTAAATACACTTGTTCCCCTTGATTGTATTCATGTAAAAATAAAAGGTGATAATGCAATAAATTATAAATGAAAATGAGCCTGAAAATGAAAATTAGAAGTCAAAAACTAGGATATTGCTAACGCATAAATTGGTATGGATTCCTGCTAAAAATGGATGATTGTTAAGAATGTGACAAGCACGAATTTGTTGTTAAAATCAACACTTTTATCTTGTAACCATTATACTAAAATGTGATTGAGATATTACACTGACTTTGAGGAACTTTAAGTTTCTGGCAATAAGACCCAAACTTTGTTTGGAATTTTGACTGCATTGAAACATTGTTGTTTTGAATCGAACTTTCGAGTTTCAGATTTAACCCTGAGAATTGAACAATTAATGTAAAGCATTTTTTATTTTTTATATCTTTTCATTGCTCACTTTTCTCGAACCCCTTAACGGCCAGTTCAGCTGATCTCCCTCTGAGTTGCATGACCGTGCGTTAAAGATCAGTTGTACACAATGGATTTGATATAGCTTTCAAGTTAAATATTTCAAAATATTCGAGCTAATGATGAAGACTGTCTGCAATTTTCCAGTGTATATTTTAATATTGATTTGTTGAAAAGGGGTGGCGGGGGTCCATAAAACCATCCCATATTATCTAAAAAAGGTTTTTAAACCCACTTTATGATGATCACTGCCTGACTATTGGAGAAATAGAACATATGTTTGGAGCTTTTTTAAGTATTAGATAAATATTCTGTTAAAACATGTTTCGAATTGCAACTAATAAATTATAACACTGTGTTAAAATTTAGAACGTTCAATAACCAGGTTCCAATGCAATGATTTAAATTAAAAGATTTATTCAGCTTTAAAAGTTGAGTGACGGGACATGTGTGTAAAATGTTATGCAATGGAAAATACTGATGGGTCCAGTATAGAATTGAGAAATGTAACAGAATAAGAGCTATATTCCCAAAACGATAATGTTAATTGAGGTGTTTTATATGTAAGTGGTATTCTTTTAAAATAACATGAAAATAATCATAAAGCCTCGCGTAAAATTAAACAGAATAAAAACTTTTGTTTAACACTACTTGGGATGTGTTTTGTGAAACACTTCGGAACATCTTTGTAATGGTAAACTAAATCGCAATTTCGTAAATTGCTGATTTCAACTTGAGTGTAATTGGTAAGAAAATATTGACCACAGAATTTTGTTGGAAAGGGGGTGAGGAAGAGTAGGGTATATTGAAAATGTTTTGATTATTTTCTGTCGAAACTTAATATTTTTTTTAAAAAAATTAGGTGTCTAATTTTATGACTGAATTGTTAAATCTGACAAAAACGCTCAAATCAACATTTATGCATCCTACAATAAGCAGTGTATTCAATTTATGTAATTCTGAATTTTTAATTTTAAATGAATTTTTCTTATTACACACTAGAGTATGATAACTATAAAATTCATTTTTGTGATTTTCTTAAACATTAAACATAAAATTTAATGATTACTTTTTTTCGATGAAATAATTGGTGTTTTTTGTGAATTATTTTATTTTGTAATTTACTGGCGTTTTGAAGATTTTTTTTTCTGCACTGAACCGGGCATTCATTTCTTAAAGAATTAAATCGAACAATTTGCGAGTAGGAAAGTTTTACAACGGGCATGTATCAGAAAAAAAATATTTTTTTTTATTGGTATATAAAATAATTGAATTCTATCAATTGTAGTTAATTTTACCCAAAAATTTCTATTCTTCTGATTGATTATCGATAGAAATTTAATAGTTTGTCTAACAAATATTGAATTTGGTGCACAACTGATTTAAAGAATTGACTAATTTGTTGCACTATAAATGTTTGTGAACTACTTTTTGTTGGTTCTTGGATACAAAGTTTTGATTGCATATTGATTTAAAAGTTTCTGTTTTGCTATTAAAATATAAATGAAGGGCGAGAAATAAAAATCTCTGAAATATCGCATCCTACAGGAAGCAAAAATTTTTCTATCGATATAGTTAATACCATTAAAATGTATGTAGTTAAGATCTTTAACTTTATTTCACCTAGAAATTTTAAATGTCTTTAATTTTTTTTTTGTCAGAATTTAAACTTAATATTTATATAATATATACTTCTGGGGAAGTTAAGATTCCAAGAATCCCAACTTTGCTTTCTTTTAGATCTGAAATAAGATCCCGAAAGGGTTATGTGCTTACAAATATAACCCTACGCCAGATGTTTAACCTTGAAACTCCTAAGTTATTTGGACAGAAAATTTTGATATCTTAATTTTTCAAACGTGCTTTGAATTAATTTTAAGTATGTTACTTTTAATGAAGAATTTTTACTTTAAAAATTTCTTACTACAAATCCTTCGAATATCTGGAGCTAGTATAATTTTTTTATTAATGACTATTTTCGAATAATTATTCAATATATGTAGGGTGTTATATTTACTTGAGTATGATACAAAAAAGTCCTAATTACTTACATAATCAGAATTACACATTGTATAACACTTATTGATTTTTTTAAAATTGTTATTCCTTGAAATCCACAATGAATATTTTCTTTTTTTCATTTTCAATATTTTATTTTAAAACCCATAAATTAAGAATTACGATTTTCAATTATAGTTAGATCGTTGATGAAATTAACTTTATTACTAATTTTCTTTAAGTGACTTGAAAATTGACGATAGTTATTGCAATTAATTAACAATAAAACTTAATTTACTGACTTTCTTTATAGGAACTTTTAATGTGATATAGTTATGAGTTATTTTTCATTTGTTCACGCATATAAAAAAATAATTTGGCATTTCATCTCATCATAAGTACGGCAATAATTTAACATAAAACTTTAGAGAAAAATTGTTACAAATCCTCAGTAATGGCTAATTTGTAAATTGTTATAAAATATAGAAGAATAACACAGCTCTTAGAAAAAGTTGGATTTAAAAAGTAACAAATATTAAGTAAAGAATGGATATTACTCTCATCCTTTTGATTTATTACTTTAAAATTATGGTGAGAAAGAGATATATTTCCCCAAATTTTGAAGTTAAAATAGAAGCATCGGATTTATTTAAAATTTCACCAAAAGAACTTTTTACAAAGTACTTTTTACAATTCCTTACTTTATAAAAATGACCGATAAAAAAAATTTCCTGCGTAGCCTTGTATTTTGTAGAATAAATAGAATTTTTAACTTATCATAAGAATAGATTTTCAAATTTTAAATAAATCAAATCTAGACTTCGGGGGAAAAAATTTTTTAAAACTAATATATGGAATATAATTTTGTCCAATAAAACTTTTAATTAACCAAAGATATAAAAAATACAGTTTTAAAATACAAGTAATAAGTAATACAAAATAGGCTTTGTAACACTCTTTTTTTTTTTTTGTTACATATATTATCAACACGATACAAAATAATCAAATGAAGCCAGCTGTTTCGTAAATCTTAATATATTAATTTTTTCTGTTAGATGTATGGGTAACTTTCTGCAAGAGCTTAAAATTTTTAACAACGTATTTGAATTCAGTTTTTAAAATCTTGAATTTGATGTTTGTGTTCAATATTGAAACTAATAGACTCGGAAGTGGTCTTAAATTCCTTTGGGAAGAAAGTTTGGCTCTTAAAATTTTATGAAACCGTTCATGCACATTTCAATAATGCAAACATGACATCATTTCGTAAAAAAAAAAAAGTAATGCTGAAATTTGATATTAAATGGAATATCTTTATTAAAGTATATGTCGAGACTCTGTCTTATTGTTGATCATTATAGATTCTTATAATCTTAAAGTCTGCCATTTAAAATTTTATGAGAAATCTTTCATTAACATTTAAGTAGTCGTAAGTTCACTACGGAAAAGTTTGCTTCTTAAACTTTATGAAATATTTTAAGCATTTTTTCAATAATGCAAATATAATTTCTCGCAGTTTATGTTAAAAATGTGTTATCAAATTAAGAAACTTGTTTTTAAAGAAAAGTTCTCGTATCCCCAATCAGTTTCATAAAATAGATATAAAAGAAAAAATGTTTCCTTCCTCGCTGTTTAGTGACAAAATTTTGTAAATGTAATATAATAAATATTTAACAATATATAGAAAAAGGAGACTTGTAAAGTTTATTCACAACACTAAAATTATCTGGAAAATCCTAATGATTATTCTAGTTATTTTTTCTTATAAAATAGATAAGAAAATAATTATTAGAAATTTGGAACTGCGTATTTATGCAATACAAGTCATTTCATTTTTAATAAATTTAAGCCAAATGGCTTGAAAAATCAGTTTAACTTTTCAAGTAATTTGTTAGACTAATAACTTCAGAAATTAAAAGAATAATTTAATCTTTTTTTTATAGTTATATGCTTTTAATTTTACAAGTTAAATTTACAATTCCGCATAACTTCGGCTCTGAAATATTTTTATGTATATTTTTTAAATCTTTTAAGGTATCCAAGTACTTTTGCGACAACTTATACACTACTTAAAACACTTCTACTACTATGCAGAACATACAGAAAAAATTTCAGTTAATTATTTTCAAAACTTTTTTTAGCAATCGCTGTCCTTGTTTGAGCATTTAAAACACACACACTTCGAGTGCAACGCGTTTTAAAGTATGACATCTTGCTTAGTAATGGCATCTGATTTACTAAAACAGTTCTAGAGAACGGAAAATAATAAACTTGGTATTTTTATAAAGCTAAAATAAAATCATAAAAAAAAATTGTCCATTTTTGGCAAAATTCGCAATTTTAGGGTAGTCAGATACCTTAATACAATTTGGGCTTCTTATAGAAAAATTTTAGTACACACTACAGGAAAAGACGAGCTTAGCGTGTATAAATTTTACTTTTAAAGTCAGTGATATTAATAATACTTTTAAGGCATTTGAATTCTCAAAATACAAATAGAAATGAGTGTTAAGAGTTATAAAATTTCAAATTGAGGATTATTAACAGTATATAACATGTTATTTATAGTATTGATAGAATTTTATTAACTCATAGCAATATATAGTTCAAAACTTTCAGAAAAATATAAAGTTAGCTTATACATTTAATTACTATACAAAGATATTTAGCTTTATTACAGCTAAATAATTCATTTTGAATATTGAAAATTTGATATTGATTCTTGAATATTAATCATGAATATGATTCTGAAATGTGGATATTGATTCTGGAAACATATATAAAAAATCTACATACAAAGTTAAACTGAAGAATTGTAGTGATTACAATGTTTTTTTAAATGGAATTTTTATTTTAGTTTTTAAATAATATACTGTAACTTGTGAATAAGTGTTGAGGCCGTGAAAAATTTTACATATTTAAGTTGCGTTAGTTAAATCGTACCTCTTTATTGTTTAACAGGCAATAAAAATTCTGCAAATTTCCTGTACATTGAAAATATTGCGTTATGAAACATTTTTTGAGAAAGAAAATCGATTTTACAGTTTATATATACTAATTTTACTCTTCCCCTTTTTAAATCTTTTTTTTCCCGGCAAAACTTTTTAAATTAAACTTCTTCAAATAACTTAAGCAAATCCCTTTATTCGTCCAATTATTTCTCATTTCGCAGATAGCTAATAATATATTTATGCAGCTTTTTTTGATTCCTTCAGTACTTTTTTTAATCACTGACAAACAGCAGTGAGAAGTAAAGAAAATTAATAGCAAATTATTTGTGTGATTTTAAATATATTTATAATATAATTTATATAATTATATATTTATATAATATATATATAATTTATAATAAATATTTACTGTTTTCGGATCCCCAAAGCATTCGGTGGAATGGTTAAGTACTGAATTTCAGAGCTTCTATACTTAATATCATACAGCAGTATGAACATCTGTCATATTCAGCAGCTGCCTTCTCACATTTTATGGGAAAAAACGCCCCTGTAAATAAATGTCGGAGATACCTCATAAATTATCGACCAATATGCAGGCCCTCTCTCCTGTAATATTTCTTTTGTGTAACTGATATGTGCGAAACGTTTTTTGTTGGCATTCACATTTTTAAAAAAAACTAGTCATTTTCTCTCTAAAGCTCTTTTTGATTTCCCAAATATTTCCCCCTCAATAATACTGTATCATATTGTGCTGTTTTTTCTTTACAAAAGCGTCCACTGAACAAAAAATATAAATTCAACGTAAGTTTCTAGAAGGTTAAAAAATTAAAAATATCTAAAGTAAGGTTATATTTTTTTTATACATTTATTTAAAGAGAAAAATATAGTTATTAATTTCTCTATTGTGGTAATTTACTAACACAGTTGCAAGCAAAGGAAAATATGTAATTAACCGTTTAACGAGTTACTGAAATTAAACTAAATAAAGCCATTTATTCTCTATAATCAAAATTCGATAGTAAAAAAAAATTAAACAGAATTTTGAATTTATTATATAACATTTCTATGCATGCAATTAATGCTACTTTCTTTTAAAAACTAAGAAATTGTGGAAAGAAAAACCCAAAAAAATTAAATAACCTATATATGTATTTCATTTCTGCTATAATATATTCAATTTTTCTAATATTCCTAGCGTTCTTTCTCTTAGCTAAACATTAAAGCCCTCGTGTAGCTGAACAGTGCGACATTAATACTCACTCACTTAGCTAAACATTTAAAAAATAGATCTATGAAAACTTGCAAATAATTTAATTAAATGTTGAAATAAACAGTCTAGAGTGAATTTTTTCCTCATGGAGGATTTTGATAAATATCCAGATTTCTTAAATATGTTTTTTGTCTTTTTTTTACGAATCTGTACTTCATCGAAGCCCAGTGTCGGAGTGGTAGTGTATTGCGCTTCCACACCACAGATCCTGGGTTCTATCCTCGGGCTGGGAAAGGTTGACTCAACCTTTCATCCCTTCAGTGGGTCGATAAATGAGTACCAAGTTTTCTTGGGGACTAAACACTGGGGGTTTTCGTGTCAGACTGACCACCTGATGGGGACATCTGCTCGGCGCCTAAGGGCACGAATACTTAGATAGGTACAGTAGGCCCAGGCTCTCATGGGCTATTGCGCCACTAAGTTTAGTACTTCCACCTTTCAAGCATTTGCCATATTTTTATGTTTTAATGTAAATTGTTTAATATTGCTTTTTCTCTTAATTGTTTGAAAAGATTCAATTTAGAATTTTCTCAACAAAAATAAATGAAATTTTTAAGTAAAAATAAATATTTAATTTCTATCACAGTTTAGGAAATAAATTTAGGTCAACAAATTATTGAATTTATAAATTGGTTTAATAAAATATACATTTCCTACTAGCATAAGCAACTTATGATTCATTTATTAAGTTTACATTTAAAATTTGTGATAGTTCGTTTATACAAAAGTTTTAATAAAATAACTTTGCAATGTTTAAGGGATGTTAAGTATTTTCTATATTGATTAGTTAACTTTCCTTTGATGTATAATACACTTCTTTCTACAATTCACACTTTCTTTGACTTCTAAATACAATAAATTAATAGAATTAAAAATTTTAAGTATTAGTTTTAGTTAAAATTGAACTGTGAAAAGAATTTTTTTTGTTGACTTATAATTAAAGATTTTTTGTTCATGAAGGTTACTCTATTTCACAAAATTTAATTTACCACACTTCACTTTAAAAATGCCTCATACCATCCTTACTTTCCAAGATGCATCAAAATAAAAGTGTATAAAAATCAGAAAATAGAATTTAAAACTATTAACAATTGATAGGGTTTTTTTTTTTAAGAATAAAAGTTACAGAAGTCGGTACCATTTAAAATCGTGAAGAGTTTTCAAAATGAATTCATAACTTAAAGAGTGCAATTTAAATTTTAATGAGTTTTATCCTAACGTTTATAGTAAAGTTCTGGCTTTACAGATATCGACTTTGTGCTTCCAAAATATTTTGATGGCATTTCAAAATAGATTTAGTCAAATTATCAATCACAGCACGCCGGTAGAATAAAAAAGATTTACCCAAGTCTTTGATATTCACTATAGAATAAATGATATTTACATGCTCATGCACAAAGTTACTAAAAAAATGCAGTGCATGATTTTTTTCACTCTTAAATGAGAAAATGTGGGTGGTACGCATTTTGAAGTTCATGACTTGAATTTTTCTCTCCACATATATATTTTAAACTTCATTCACGATTTTTTTCCCCTGAAAGATGCCATGCAAAATTATTTCTCTTCGCCAAATTTATATGCAGAATTATTGCACATAAACCATTCCGTATCATCCGATAAACCACTATAAATCAGTTATCCCACATACCAAATAAGAATAGATCACAAGGATTCAATGTGTTGAATAATACATTTTTGAAAATTTTAAATGCTAATTTACATACCTATTAGATTATTTTTTATAAAAAATTATCTTGGAACTTGAAAGGTTATGATACGCTTTGGAGTTTGAGCTTAGAATCTTAACAAATATAAAGAAAATTGAACTTGAAAAAAAGATTTTGAGAGCAAATTGATTGTAAATAAGTTAAGAGGCTAGTGTTCATATTTTTCCTAAAAGGTTATTTATTTATTTTTTTAATTATATTTTCTTTTTCTAATTTTTTTAAGTGTATGATCAGAATTAAAATTTTCACTAAATAATAATTGCATGAAAAGTAAAACTTTCTTCCACTAATTTGCTTATAACATTCTATTTTTCGATTCCTATACTATTAGTTCACACACTCTCCCTATATATATTTATATACCTTATGTGTGTTCAAATTTCAATCGTTAATAAAATACTTTTTATTCATCCACTCAGTTAAAATACATTTTTAAAAAATTGAAGTGGATGGCACTTGATATTAATACAGTTTTTTCAAATATTAATTCATTAATTAAATTTAATTAGTTTTAGTTTCATATGGGAGCAAAAAATTTGCCACTTAATATTGTGATACTGCCATGTGTATATACATGTTTATATTAATTGTAATTATTTAAGAAATGTAAATAAAATAAAAATTTTATTTGTTGACATAAGTAGGAATTGACTCTTAACTTTTTTTAAATATATTATTTGTTCTATTCAGAATACTTTAAAACACACTATATTGATTTGAAACATTTAAATTGATTACTCTGTGAAGAAATACTTTTTTTGCTAAATTTAGGAACATGCATTATTGTAATTAATTGCCCATTGTTCGATTTTTTCTGAAGCTTTATTCAGGCCAAATCTCTTCGATTACGAAACATAAATATGATTTGCCAGAAATTGATGCGTTCCTTTCATTTTGCCTCGCTGAACTCCGTTATATCATTTTTAGGTCATAAAATAAGACAATGGATCGTTCGAATAAGCAGAATTACAACAAAAGTTGATTGAAGTCTTTATTCTTAAACAATATTATAAGTTTCGGATTCCACATCAAGCGTAATAATAGTGCTCGAGTGGTTAAGAAAGTACTCCATCTTCCTGTAATGGGTTTTATAATTAATAAATATAAAATAAATGCTGTTTAAAATGACTGTGATTGGAGATGAAGAAAGTTGTTTTACGTTTAAAGCATTTAACAAAATTTGTTTTACGAGCAAAACTGTTTTTTTAAGGACACGTTGTTTTTTTGGTACATTTTTTAAAAACCAGGTGCAATATTGATGTTGAGAAACAGGTGATAAAGTAGTGGCACACGCAGGAATTTTTCAAGGGGAAGAGGTGTGTGTGTGGGGGGGGGGTCCAGGGTCAAAAGTCCACCATTCTTGTATGTTCCAATACGCCACCCAACATATTTTTCTGATTTTGTCGATTTTCGGAAACAAACAACAACAAAAAATGTATTATTGAATAAATAATTAGCATTAGTTAATAAAATTAATTATTAATAACAAATACTTAATTAAGTTTTACGTTCTATGTACATAGAATTATAATCAATCGAGAAAAAAAAATCAAGGGCTTTGGGAGGTGTCCGGACCCGAGGACCCCCCACTCTTGTGGGCTCCACTGACACCACCATACATATTCTTTTTGATTTTGTCGATTTCCGGAAGCAGTAAAAAATTTATTATTAAATAAATAATTAGTATTAATTATGAAAATTAATTAAGAAATATTTAATTCAATTTTGCGTTCTATATGCATAGGATTATAATTACTCGAAAAAAAAAGTCAAGGGCTTTGGACCCAGTGAACTCACTCCCTTCGTGTGCACCACTGAGATAAAGTTTTCATGTTTCTTCGCCAAATGTAAGAGGGCTTAAACTAAACGTGCAATACATTTTCAGACAGAAAAATTGTAATTAATACATTTGCTTACAATAGAACTTTGTTAAAATTTCAAAATATTCCATAAATAAGTAATTTTTCCACTTAACATGAAAAAGAATATCTCATTTAGCGTTACGATATAGAGGAAAACAAGCTAAACACATTTTAGACCAGAAGGTATGTGTCAAATCGATTGCAAATGAGTGGTATGATTAAACAAGGGGTTCTCAACAAGATAGCGAAGCCAGAATGCAATATTAATCATCAAGTATCTGAAAAAAATAGTCCGAATTTGGTTCCTATTCTTTAACATTAAGCGAAGCCTGCCTTAATTTCTTGGTAATTTTATTTTAACAGAGAATAATTCAGATTAAAACTTTTTGACATTTTAATCCATTAAATGTTATTCAGATGCATTTAAATTTTGTTTAATGAATCTTTTATTTTTCATTTTCCCACTTCATATTTCTGGTTCCCCTTTTTAAGATAAATTTCTTATCGAACAATTACCATATATGAAACTTTAATCAGCCTATCACGTAGTTCGGGAGTAGGCTTAGTTTTTCATACACTTGATATTCATTTTGATATCCATAGTTATTTTATTCTAATTTTAGAAAATTGGTTAATTTATATTCCTTACGAATTCTACAGCTGTTTGACTTTCTGATCTTGTTTTAAATTCAAAGAATCCGTTTTAAATGTTGCAAATAGAATATTTATCGTTGGGCTTTTATAAGTTAATGTGCATTTTAAAACATATATTAGAAATTATTGGAATGAGCTGCTCAGAAAAAATCAATGTGGTCTAATAAAGATATAAAATTTAGTTGTTTTACAGTACGAGGCAGTTTCCTAATATTCAAATAGATTAACTTTTGTATTTTTCTGAAGATTAAAGTTTCAGATGTTTATATACAGAAAATAATTTTTTCTTAAGCCATTTGTCATATTAGATTTTTAGACATTTTACATCCTACAGCCTAGTTATTAGGTTATCTTTACTTTATAAATTTCAATTTGAAAAATCTGAGTTCTTGTAATTTTTATGCATTTGCATGTGTCCATAAACTTAAGGAATACTACAAATTAGTTTTTCATTTTAATATTTTACATTGAAAAATTTTATGTACAGAGTATTGGAGATGAAATTTGTATTTATGCCAGTGTTTCCTACACTGTAGGGCGTGCCCCCTAGGTGGGCGTGATAGCCCTACAAGGAGGGCGCGAGTATATCTAAAAGTCGATAACGAAAGATTGTTTTTAAAAAAAATATTAATTTACTGAAAAAGAGCTACACACGAAATGCCTTCTGGCATAATAAAAAATAAAATACACATTTACACTGATATAATACATTTATAAATGTATCAGTACTGCACAATGTGTTTCATAATTAGTTTAAGAGTATTAAGTTACGAGCAAATTTAATAGTTACCAGTGACCCCCTGGGCATGTTATAAAATTGTATACAGAATTTAATATTAATCTTGATAATTTGTATGGTTTGTAATTTAAGGCGTATTGTAGCTTTACGTCAGAATATATTATCATTGAATTCAATACATTGTTATTGTATGGGGGGGGGCGATGAAATTTGATTGAAAATTGGGTCGCAAGTATGGAAAGTTTGAGAAGCACTGATTTATTTGAGTTTCAGACCCTTCCTACCCTTATAAATTTAAATTTGAAAAATCTGAGTTCATGTAATTGTTATGTTTTCGAATGTCCCCAAACTTTAGGTATACTAAAAATAGCTTTTCATTTTAATATTTTAAATTGAAAACACAGTCTAGAAGACGAAATTTGTCTTTATATTTTTTAAAAAATTATTCAATCACATTACATGCCTTTAAGGCTATCTTTGGATAACGTTAAGGTATAGGATCAAAATGCAACTATTTTTTTAAGATGAAAAATTCTTCAACATTAATATTATATTAATTTATAGAAACCTTATTAAGCTTTCATTAACGTTAATAATTCACTTTTCATGGCGAGTAGTATGTTTTACTGTACTAATTTTTTTTTATCACAGTTGATTCTTTTTTTTTTTAGGTATAAAACATTTTTTTGTATTTTATCTCGGATATCGGTAATGCTGAAAAAACTTTACTTTAAATATTGAAGAAAGAAATTTGCACATGGAATTTTTTATAAAACACAGAACGTTTATAAATTGATATACAATGTTGTGAATTTTCGTGAAATTAAGAAAATTTGTCCCACTCTTAATTTTAAAAGAAAGGGTTCTACATTCTGAAATCTCATTGATAAATAACTTAGAAATATTGCAATAACTTAGTATATATTTAATTCATGTGTAATATTAAAATTCAGGCGAAAATTTAATGGGGAAAAAAAGGGAGAATGGCTTTCATATTTTACAATATTTCGGTTCCACTTAATAGACATCTTTAAAATGGCGCCAAATTTGGCTTCTTTCCTCTTAATAATCACCTTTATCATTATTTGATTTCTGGAAGTGATTCACCGAATAGAAATGAGGTTTTTTTAATATTAATTTAATGTAACCGTTAAGGATGTTCCTGACTTTTTTGTTGAAGGAAATTAAAAGAAACATTAAATCAAAGTTATCGAATTTTTTATCCAAAAAAGGAAATAAAAGGAATCGTTCCATGAATATTTACTTCGGGAAAGTTGCCAAACATTCCTTTATCCATTCTCAGGAGAATTTTCTTTTTTTTTTCTTTTTACATTTCATGTTTTATCTTCTCATTTATTTGCATTGAATAATTCATTTGAAGAATGAGTTTTAAGCTTTTTTTGATGAGTGAAAAATTTGATAGACTTTTTTGTAACTGCAGTATAAGTTAATTGATATTGTTCATCAAATAATTTATTAAAAGCTTACTTTTTTCTCTCGATATTTAACACTTACAATATAGTCTTTATAGATTAATCGATTTGATGGAGTATGAATTAATTAATTTCGATAAAAATTGATATTTGCTCTAGCTATACTAAATTTATCTCTGAAAAATTTTCATAAAGTTTTTAGGTTTTTTGTTGCAGAAACTTTTTAATTAAAATTAGAGTTAAGCCTTATATTTGAGTTAAAATTTTAGAATTTTTAATGGGAAATTTTATTTTTATACAACTGATGATATAAATGGAAAAGCAAGCGAGGAGTTTCTTCATCGTTTTTATTAAATGGCTATCACAAATCTCTAGCTTGTAAGCTAACCGCGAACAAAAATTACAAGATCTCTTTGTATTTTTTCAAAGAGTTAATTAACAGTTTGACACATTTATAAATTTTGAGATTTGTGCACGATACATACTAAAAAATGAACACTCTAAGCCTTTTTATTTGTTAAAATAACATCTTCTTTTCATTCTAAATACGTTAAATTTCTTCGATATTTTAGTTCACAATTCAATTTAAATACATTTGAGGATTTCGCATTTTTTCCTTTCACTCTTTGGAGTGATGACACTTTCAAAACCTTAAAATGGTGATTGTTCTATATTATCTTTATATGTTCAATTTAGATGTTTAACTATCCGTTCATGCAAATATTTAAATAGTTTACATTTCTCTTTTTAAGGAATCTATCTCATAATAATTACTTACAAATAAACCTTTTATTTTATGTATTTTCTTAGACGAGGAAAGCGCAATTTTGTATTGGGGAACAAATTATTTCAGAATAAATTGAAGGGGGGAAAAACGCAAGCTGTATACCCTCTGAAAAAAAGAAAAAAGGTAATTTTGAGAGATTAGGATTTACATTGAATTCAAAAAAGGCCTAATAAAATTAGTTTTGGTAAATGCCCTCTTAAAAAAATGTTTCTTCTCATTCTTGTTGATAACAGTTTGTGTAATAGTTACTTTAAATTTCGAAATTATATTCCAGTAGCTCAAACTGACCCCTTATGGGGTGGAAGGCTACATTCTGAAAACCACATAGACGAGAGAAAGCACCGAGGGTGTAATTTCTGTTGGAAATATATAACATTTGTTGAGGGGGTGTTGAACTATAAAACTTCACCCTTGTGCATACCGATGGTATATTCTCTTTGAACCATTATAATAAAAGTTAAATAAGAAGTACAAATTTATACAAACACAATAAATTTGAGAATATCAAGCAAAAATTTTAAAACAATTTAATTTTATTAATAGTCTATTTTATATCCGTAATATGTGACGCTAATTTAGAGACGTGTTGGATGAAACGAAATCACTGCCTACTCCAAAACATTTTACTGCATACTTGAATACGCATACACTCCCCAATTCGCCGCTCCATGAAAACACTTGGCACTTTGAGGCTACCTTCATCGCGGCTTCACGATGCAGCGCTTGCATTACTATCAAGAGCCTCCTCTTCAGGCTTTTACAAACTCCATGATATTTGTAAGAGTTTGCAGTGGCGTGTGATTTTCAACAGGTGCTCGCCGCATTGGCTCAGCTGCCCAAAGCTCGTGTCTCTCGCTGCAGATCCTGGCGCTGATGACGAGGCTTCGGTGTGTGGGGCGCAAATATAACTTGAGGTTTTGCCACGTTAGCACCCAGTAATGCACGCGCCCGATTGTGGGCTCTTGTGTAAATTGACATTACTCATAATCTTAGAAGAGAGAGTTTGAGAACGCTCTCTCTCTCGGTTTTTAAAAAAATCTCGATGGGGAGATTTCATGCTACAACTTATCATTTATCTCTCGTGATATTCGAATGTTTTCTTTCGTATTTGGCGAGATTATATCGCTCTGGGTTTAGATTAGTCCTATTTGGCGTGAGGTTTGCTTAAAAGTAAGAGTTTAATAGTCGTTTTCAAAGTTTTGGCTGGATTGTGTTATTCTAGTTTACATTGGTTGATGTAAGGTGTTAGGTATGCGTTAAAAGTAAAAAAATAATATCCATCTGCTAGCTTGGCGATTTTTTATCAATCTAAATATCAGTTTTTAGTACAAGTTCATGAGGTTAGGCTTATTTTTATGATTGAGACTGGTTATTTTTGATTTAAAAGAAGAAAATCTATTGTTCACGTTGTGAAATAGGCTGATATATTGCTAATATTGCCTTTCAGAATATTTTGTTCTCTACATTTTTCAGGGATTTGGATTATTATAAATCGATGCTTCTGTTTATTTTTCGCTTAAAATTCCGGAAATATTTGTGGCAATTTTTGTTAGAAAAAAAATTTTTTTACCCTATATTTTATCAAAAAAATAAAGTGAAACCGGTTTCGCAGGAAAAACGTTAATCGTAAGATTACACTTCATCTATACGTTACTATGTATAGTAACTTAAGAATTTATGGTCTTTTTATAGTTTTACTGGAACCTTGAGCGCGATTAATTTTAATATAAATCTAAATGTGTGTGTGTATTTCTGGCCTTGTGCGTGACACTTGTATATTATATTTAACTGAGTTATTCATTATGTAAAAGTATCGTTCCGACCTAGTTCTAAGGGACATCAGTTAACCTTGTATATATGATCATAAGCTAACACTGTATTACTACTACTTGTTTTCACCCCGCCATAAGCCATTAACTCCAATCGACTCTACTAAGACTACATTGCAACCTTTGGAGAAATCTTCGATCGAATTTGACCTGGTTCAAATAAGGATTCAATCTGTATGCACAATACTAAATCAAATCGACCTCGAAATCCTTCCATGGCAAGGCGTGGAAGTCGGGATAGTGGGGTATCAGCAGAGGAGTCACTCAAGCCTTTTGACTGGGGTTCTAATTTAGGAGGCTTATTGCCAACAGCCATCTATTGGCTTAGATCATCTTAAACAAAACCGATTGAATCAAACTCTATTGATGATAGAAATTACACCAAATTATAGAATAAATACATTTGAGTAATACTTCGTACAGAGAAACATGCGAAAATCCATTTGAAATTTATTTGGGGAATATATATTCTCTAATTATTTACCACATATGACTTTTTTATATAATCAATATAAAAATTGACCATGAAACTATTCCATTAATATGGAATCATATTTGCCTATTAAATGAAATAAGACTTAGGATAAGCTTTTAAAAAATATTGGTTTAAATATCAGGTTAGCATATTCAAGAAATAAATTTAAAAATATCTCCTTAATATTTATTTTCTAATTTGTCAAATCGGTAAAAAGTTTAAAGTTGTACAAGTTTCCTGATTAAACCAATCAAGGGGAAAAATAAGTCACTATATATAGTTAGATATAGTTTTTGGTCTATAATTATATATAATAATCACTATACTGAGTCACAAACCAGTTGATAACATCAAATTAATTTAACCCCATTTATTAGTTTCTAGGTCCAAAATTGCTTTTTGACTCGCTAGACTATTTTTCTCAGTTTTTGTCTAATAGTATTCCTTTTCTTCCTCTGGAATATTTAACGTTTTGCGATTTTTGTATTTTGTTTTTATTTATTCCTTCATGTTTTTAGATGTATTTCATATTTTCACATTGATATATATGTTTAATGCACAGGAAAATGCTCTTACTTTAAGCTATGCAAAAAAAAAAGTACTATCAAGGCAATTTAGTGATGTCTTTCATTTGATATCTCTTTTTAATCACAACAAAAAATAAACCTTTACAAACGTTTTAAGTTAGTCATAATAAAAACATTTTTAAAAAAATTCTTGATAGACCAATATTCTAACCAGATGAAAATCAACTCGTATCGGTCGTTATAAAACATAAACAACAAAGACTTAAAACGACTTAACACTTTAAACGTGAATTTCAAAAACTGATGCGCTCCTATGCTTTTGCCTTCATTTAACTTACAATCTAAAGCAAGATTAATTGCCCCTGCCTACAGCAAACTTTACTTTCTAGATTTTGCTAAATTTATATACATTGTAGCGTTGGCTACAAGTCACTCATTCCCGATATGGGAGCATTTGGATAGCGAATATTCTCTGCTTCGCTTGCCATTTCTCCTTCATTCATATTTATGACAAAATTCGAGATAATCTGAGATTTACCTACTTTGTTTATCGCCAAATCGCCTACACGTCGTGCTTCCATGTAGCGTTGACTTTTATTTTATGGCATGCAATCTTCCGTAGCCGCAACAATCGAGCTTGTGCCTGGAATTACTTTGGATGGCAAAATAATTCGCATTCAAGTAGAATGTTTTGGGAAAGTATTGTCAACATGTAAAAATATTTGAATATGGGAATAAAAAAAAGAGAAAAAAAAAGGATAAAATAGGATTGTTGTGTTTTCTACCAGGTTTAAGGTCGAAAGGAGTTAGGGTTTTAAATCAGCGTGTTGACGAATGTAAATTTGGATTTTTGAGGAGAAAAAAAAAAGTTAGCTTTTATTTTTGAATTATATGTATATTTTTTTTTATTCACAGCTTGTAGCAGTTTTTAGTTACGCTTCAAACTGGTTTTAAAACGTTGTTGGTGGTTTAAAATACTCGAGGAGTTTAGATAATTTTTGAAAATGACAGGAAATGTATGTTTTATTGCAACAGGATGACATTATTTTTGTTAAAAATGTCTTAGCAATAAAATTAAATAAGTATTGTTTAAAGATACAAATAAACTTTCAACTTACTCAGAAATAGTTGAGATTCCAATTTATATAGGATTAATAAACAAATGTAGGATTAAACAAAGCCCATTTTATTAATAAAATAATTTTACACAGATTTTATATAGTCCTTATTTACACATTTTCTTTATAATGTTTTGAATTTCTCGATTACAAAAAAAAAAAATTCATTAAAGAGGTATCTTAATGTTAATTAAATTTACCTGCAGTGAGATGC
The DNA here is from genome assembly GCA_019973975.1 of Trichonephila clavata. Classification (NCBI taxonomy): domain Eukaryota; kingdom Metazoa; phylum Arthropoda; class Arachnida; order Araneae; family Nephilidae; genus Trichonephila; species Trichonephila clavata. The sequence goes on along the minus strand of BMAO01029955.1, from coordinate 121,430 downwards.
TTTAGCAAAATATATTTACTTTGATGAGTGTGGTGCACACAGAACTTTCAAGGGAGGGTGAGGATTCAGGGGCGAAAGTCTCCATTCTCGTATCATACCCCATTACACCGCCCAACATATTCTTTTGATTTTGTCGATTGTCGAGAACAAAAAACAGTAAAAAATAAATTATTGAATAAATAATTAGCCTTAATCAATAAAATTATCAATAATAAAAACTTAAGTAAATTTTACGTATTCATAAGATTAAGAACAATAACAAATTTAAAGTGCGATGGGGGTGGGGGTTTGGACCTCCTTTAGTGCACCACTGACTTAAATTAATAGAATGAAGTTTTTCTATGGCCTACCCTACGTATCAGATTTTATTTTAAAATCTTTTCACTTTTTCAAGGATCAATTTTTTTCTCCCTTTAATACGCTTTTAGAGACGCGTGTAATGTAATTTCTAATTCCTTAATCTTTTATCACTCACTTCTGTATATTTGCTAAATATTTTTATTCAAACAGTAAATCTTTAATATTCATTATTTGCACTGTGGTTTGAAAATTTAAGAATTACCAAGAATTACGCATTCAAATTCAATAATTATTTATTTTATGATAAAAACCAATGCAAACTTATCTTTTTAAAAATAAAATAACTAAAAAAGTCTCTTATTCTTAAAAGTCTTTGATTTAATAATTTTCAAAATTTTTTGGTTGTCCTTTACGTTTATGTATTATGTAAAATAGTATTTGGTGCTCATAATTCCACAAAAAAATTTCAATTTTTTAAAGAAATTTGAAAATTTATGAAGTGATTTTAAGTGAAGCTACTTCTCTTACAATAGTTGAAGTGCACATGAAATTTGATTTATTATTACGTCGAACTATGCATAATAAAAATAGGCATGGGGTTTTTTGATTACTTCATTGAAATTTGTAAAATACTTTTATGAATACTTTATTAAATTCCTTAAAGATCTATTAATGATAAATGCAACTATTTTTCCTCCAAAAAGTGTTGCCTTAATTCAAAATGCATATCTACTATTGTTACATCTATTAATAAAAATAGAAAAAATATCAAGGCGTTTGGCTCAATAGAAAAAGAAGTCTTAGAATTTTAAACGAAGATAAACTAGTTATTTTTTTCTTTCTGAGATAAATCTGTTTTAAGTTTTAATTTGCCATTGGGATGTGAATAAAAATGAACATAAAAGCTATCATAACTCTAAGTCTTTAACTTAAAGCTTTCAAATTTTGTGATATTACAGAAAAATTTGCAAATAATGATTTGGATATTAAAAAAAAATTGGTTTGATTTTTTTTTTTTTACTAATCTTGGTAAATTGAATCGTATTTTACCCTTAATACTCGTTTTTTTTATTTTTATCAAAACTAAAATAGGGATAAAGATGTATTTGCTGTGACTTAATTTAAAAGTTTTTTATTTTTTTTTATTTTTCAGCAACCATAAAGCATTCGAAAATTTTCAGTTTCCTAGAATAATTGTCAATTTTTTTTGTGGCATCAGTATTTATTCCATGAATTAATCCTCCCAATTTCTTTTATTGTTTCGTATCATTTCCACTTTCCTTGTAAATTGCGCATTAATTCTGAATTTCAACAATATTTAAACAAAAATTAATAACCGTGAACACACACAAGCGAAAAACACAAAACCTTGATACAGAATAACTCGCCTATTAGTTTTTTTTTTCAACTCATCATCCCTTGACAGGTGTAGAGCGACCATTTTGTTGAGCGTGCAGCGAGCATAAAGTCGTTTTTTTATTGACCAACACCAGGTAAAAATATCTCTTTGCCGTGTCTTCAGCTGCCGGAGACGTTGAAATTTAATGCAAATTTCTCACACTCGAGTCGCCAACAACCGTTAAGTGGTTGCCACCGTCATTTGCGAAAAGCGTTATCTTATTTGTACATCTTTCACTCAGCATTCGGTTTTCTGATTTAATATTGCAAAAGTATCATGACTGTTGATTCTCAATATCCTGTCAGCGTAAGTGTAAATTTCTGTTTCGCAACACTCAATGCCGCCTCCTGCCTCTTTTGTAAATAAAACAAGAATGCCGCTTTCCGAGAAATGTTGGTTTTGTGGCCGTAAAATTGAGTCATTATATAGAAATTATTTCGGTCAATAGAAGGCTGTAATGACATTAGCTGGATTGCGTAAAGTTTCGATAAGCTGTTTATAATTCAGAAATGTGTTTATGAAAGTAGTTGAAGGCTGATCTAAAAAAAATGAATACATAATTTCTTTTTTTAGATGTTTTATTATCCGTGCCTTAATAAATCTTTACGAAACCGTAGAAATTTAGCAGCTCTTAAGAGGAGTTAAAATTCTAAAAAACAAGTAGACGAAAGCGCCAAAGGGTATTTATTTTCTATGGTAAAAATTAAAAATTTGTTTATTTATTGGAGAGGGGGAGGGGTTGAACCCCCAAAATTCCGCCCCTGTGTATGCATCTGGTTCGAGCAACTAGGATGGCCCGAGAATATATTACGAGAGAGAGAGAGAGAAGTCGGGTTTATGTTTTAAAAGCAAATTTAAATATATTTAGGATGAGTGTTTATCTCGTATTCCATAAATACTTTTTATGGGGATTTATTTGGTTACCCCTTTTAAAGTTATAACTATGAAACCAATTAATATAGAGTAAGTAATATTTAATTTAAGTAACTTTCAAGTAATATTTAATTTAACTTCCTTAAATTTTCCACACGTCATCATTTGTTATAAGAATTTGTCTTTTTATGATAGATATTTCTTTGAATCAAAGGAGTGAAATAAAACCTTTTCTAAAGAATTTCTAGGAAGAAAGCACTATTTTTGTCAAATCAAAATACAAGTAATTACATGTAAAAATGCTATATTATCGGATATTTTTTTAATTATTATATTAAGAAAATAGTCTTATTGTTTAAGTTTCTGTTAAATTTATTTTCGAGTTAAGTCACCATCCAATGATGCTATTACTTTAGTTGGTAAACGATGGAATTTTTTTTCCTGATACTATTCATAGCCAACTGGTCATGGTCAGAATTATGATCAGTTGTTCAAAGGTACACCAATAAGAAATGATTCATGGGTATTTATTACAAAATTTTTTTAATTCAAAATTTTTATTCTCATTCAATTAATTTTTATAACTAAATCTAGGGGCATGAACTTTTTATTTCACCTTCTACAATTAATAAGCAAATATTTTGATAATATTTAAATTTAAGCTAAGGTTTTTCAAAAAAAAAAAAATGGGATATTTGCTTTGTTATGTAAATAAAAATTAAAGTTAATTTAAATAGGATCAATTTCTTACATAATATTATATGACTCAAAAGTAATTATTTTTTAATTAAATTTCTAAAAATGTGGGTAATTGATATCCAATTTCATCTTCCGACTTAAGCAAACAAATGTGCCAGCACACAAATGTGCCAGCACACAAGGGGGGGGAGTGTCCTAGGGGTCCAGACTGCCCCCCAAAGCCCTTGAGTTTTTTCGATTGATGATAATCCTATATATATTAAATAACGTAAAACTTAATTAAGTACTTGTAATTAACAATTTATTTTATTAATTAATGCTAATTATTAATTCAATTTATTTTTTACTGTTTTTTGTTGACAAAATCAGAATTAATTGGTGTTGTCTTAATGTATGATACGAGTTAAGGGACTTTCGACCACGATTTCCCTTGAAAAATTTTCGTGTGCGCTACTGAAATGTGTTAATAGTTTTTTTAAATATTGAATAATTTTTGTTAAAAAAAAAATACAATCTAGCATCTATATTTTATTTAAATAAAATATTTTGCTTATAATTATTACATTTTGCATTTAATCCAGCCTTTTAAATTATTTTGTCTAAATTTTAATCAAGTTTTGGCAACACCGTTTTAAAATAATCAAATGTAACAAAAAATGCAAGCACAGACCTTTTTTGTTTTTGCTTGCTTTTCTTTTTCGAGGGAATAGATACCCGAAATTCTTAACCGAGTTTTAACAAATGCAAATATTCATCGGTTCAATGGAGCTACGTTATCTTGTTTAGAATTTTAAATCCAGCTAATTGGGAGATTTTAGGTTGATCTTCAATACTATTAGTTATGCATGGATAGTAAAGTGAACATTTAGTATTCTAATAAAGATATATTTGTCAATGATATTCTTCTTGAACATGGTACTTGGGGCGTTTGTATTATCTTAAATAGGTGATTTCATCGTGTACTTCTCAGCAGCATCTAACTGTGACGCATGTGTCGATAATAACTTACACTTTGTTTCCGTTTTCTTTAAGTTATATAATATTTGCAGCCATTTTATTGGCTGATTTGGAAATGGGGTTCTAAGAAGTGGTTAATAAAATATGGAAGAAAGTTATCTTTGCAATAACTTATTTAACTATATTTCTGTCGAAGCTTATCTAGTTGGTATTTAGAAACTGAAAGATTTAAGGGTAGAAATATACATTCTTGTGTAAGATGAGATACATTTTTTATGAGTTCAAATCCGCTAGAAGAGTTTTAATTTATTAGTATTTACATACTTGTTTTTTCAGTGAACTGAATAATTCAGCTCTTATTTATGTGCATAATTTGTTTGAATAATAACGCATATTGAATATTGATTTTTTGTTCATAAATTTTAATGTATTTTTAAGAATTAGCGTTTGTATATATCTAAAAATAAACCTTGAACAACCTGCGTCTTATGTTTTGACAGATTTTATTAAAAGAAAATTCATCTATAAAAGTGTTAGATTATAAAATTTAGGATTTTTATTAAGGTGATTGACTACGTTTGGAACGTGATTTTGAAAAAGCGAATGAATGCATAATTTTTGATGTTTAGTGTCATTTGAATTATAATACACATGAAAATTTTTCTCTATTCTGATGTGTTCAAAAATCCTAGTTCAGGCTCTTAGCTATAAATAGGCTGAATATTATTATAGCAACATTTTTAAAATATCATCCCTTCATTTTTTTGCCAAAAATTTTTGTTTAAATTTTTTTTTTGTAGTATTGTTTTTAAAACAATTTTACACGCATATTCTAATTCAACTGACACTAAATATCAAAAAAATTATTCATTTGTATGTGTGCTTTTGAAAAATAATGGTTTCCAACGTAATCGGTAATCTTAACCATTGATTATCAGTCATTTAAATAAAATGTACGCGACAGATTTTTGTTATAAGTCGGCATCGAAGAAAATATTGATCAGAGAACATATTCACCGAGGACATCTCATATTTTTCAATATGCACCCCCCTCAGTGATTTAATTTATACTTTAAAATTTATAGGCTAATACTCTACAATGCACTCACCGGTGATCAAATATGAAGCAGGCCTAATACTATAAAAACTGAATTTTAAAAATAGTAATTATACAAAATTAATAGTTTACTTATGTTAAATCCCAAATTATATCGTAACTAATAATAGACAAAATATCATACTAATTTAAAAAAATCTACGAACGTATTTAATACATTGTCAATATATAAATAACATTTTCTTTTCCCAGTTGCTTAAGGCATCCGAACACGTTCAGAGTAATTTTTTAAAAAAAAATAGCATATTTGAACATTATACATGTTTTTAGGACTCGATACCAATAAATACTAATGTTTAACTAACAATATTTTTTAAAAAAACTATCTAAATTTCACGAAAATCATATTTATAAGTGAAATTTTTGTAATGTTTTTGAAAAACTTCAAAGCAGTTAGAGGAAAAAAGTCATAGACTTATATTAGTAAAAGTATTACTAAAACAAATTAGATACATTTATCTAGAAAATGTACTATAAAATTTTTATGTTTTTTTATCGAAATTTGAAAATTTTTAGAGCCGATTGAGTAAACATTATAAATATATCCATAACATTTTGAGTTATCAGACTCGCCATGATAGATTTCAAACAATTTAAATGCTCACTTCTGGTAGATCAAAGACTCATTTCCGGTTTTTCTAATTTTACAAAATTGGCCGTAACTTGGCCTCTAAGTAGCGTAGAAACAAAACAAAGTATGTTTTGTAAAGTCAAGATAGCTCTATTCAATAAAATAAAAAACAAAAATCTGTTTTGACCAAATTTGGTCATTTTTATCGTGTTCGGATACCTTAAAAATTTTTCTTTCATAATACATTTCTCATAATTCACTCATATTCTATTTTTAACAGGTTTCCGCACACCTCCAGGTAATGGAGAAACAGAGGCTCGTCCCATTCACCGTTTGAAGCCGGACACCGCCATCCTCTCCCCCCGTTCCTCCTCGGTGTCTTCGGACCTGGACGAGACCCCTTCGCCTCGTCCTGGCTCGTCCCGCCCCAGTTCGGAAGCCGGAGACCGGGACTCCCCACAGCCGGCCGCTGCCTCCCGCCCATCTCACAACCCGTTCGCCGCGGGACTCAAGCCCCGGTGTAACAGTGAGTCGCTGCAGGGGGTCGAATGCGTGCTCGAGAATAAAGACCTTTGGGACAAGTTCCATGAGCTGGGAACGGAGATGATCATCACCAAGTCAGGGAGGTAAGTTTTATCTGAATCGTTTCATTGCGGTTTTTCTTTAACTTGTGTAGAGGTAGGATTTATTTTCTTATTAAGGTATACAACTACCCTAAAATCGTAAATTTTGCCTAAAATTGACAAATTTTTTCTATGGTTTTATTTTATAGGGCATCTTATTAGCATTTTTAAAATACCAAGTTTATTATTTTTCGATGACTAAAACAAAAACAAGTGTTTTAGGTATGGCAGATGTCATTACTTTAAGCAAGATGCCATGTTTTAAAATGCCTTTACTCGAAATGTGTTTTTTTTAAATGCTCAAACGGAGACAGTGATTGCTCGAAATGTTTTGAACATAATTAACTGAAATTTTTTGTGTATGGTCTGTATAATAGAAAAGTTTTAACATTCAGATTTATCAATCAATGTTTTATTGCAAAATTTGCAGTCCCTTATGTTAATATAATCACTGTTTTTTTAAAGTAATTTCATATAATAACTAAGATAAAGTGTTCTAGTTTTTGTAAATTAAAAGATCTGTTATCCTGAAGGTCATTTCAAAAATGAGTAACATAGCAACGCAAAAAAATGAGAAATTGAAAATTTGTTCATAAACTTTTGGTACAAAATGGGCCCTATGTATGTTATTTTTTATAAATTTTTTACCAATTTTTTCTTATTTTAGTAATAATTTCTTTTTTCTTAATTTCAGCATATTTTTCTTAATGTACTAAACAAATCTAAAAACCACAAAAAAATCCCCGAATCTCCAATTTTTTTAAAAAAAAGATCTCGCAAGTAGTTGGATACCTTAAACCAATCAAGTTTTTAGTACATAGAAAAATGAATTTTTTTTTAATGTTTTGTAGCCCCTACAATCAAGATTTAAATTATAAAAAGAATTGATGATCAAGGACTCTTTTATTCAAAAATTGCTTACAGCTAAAACTTGTATAAAGGCATAATATTGTTGCGTAATTTTAATTCTAGTGTTCCTTTTTTTGAAAGATTTTTTGGGGCTCTCCTGCTTTTTAAATTTTTACTATCCGTAGTTTTTATAAAATAAGTATTATACTCTTCATTTCTTTTCATTTGCAGAAAGTTTACGCATTTATTGCGGTTCATATATCAAACATATATAAATATACAGAAGAAAAGTGACTCACACTCATTCACTTATTTACTCACTTATAACGAGATCTCTGGTACTATTAGACCTACAGACTTGAAATTGGGCAGGAATGTTCCTTTTACTGAGTAGATATAAGCTAAGAACGGGTTTTGTGGAAATCAACCCCAAAGAGGAGTTACAGGAGTGTTGTAGATAAAAAACCCTTTATGAGTTATTAAACCTGGACTAGAAGTTTTGCAAGCATATTTTTTTTGAGTAAATTCGCTGAAAAAGATGTTCAGAAATCTACTATAAGGAGGGGGAAGGTATAGGGGCTTAAATGATAAGGATAAATTTCGCTTTTTAAATTCAAGTCTTGCTGTTTTTAATCTAGAGGAGGAGGCCTCAAGAATGTATTTTGTACACGGATATCAATAAATTAAAAACTATGTATAGTCATAAAACATCATGAAATACCATGTGAAGAGGGCGTGTTTTAGCTGAATAAAATAGCTCCCACCCTTTTTGTCGCGCTGTTTTCATTCTGATAATACTATCGTTTGAACACTTCACTAAAAATTTGTTAACTGTTTTCAATTTTTTAAAAAACTTCTAATGGGGCTCCGGATTGGTGTTTTACCATTGCAGACCTAGTACATTCCCGAAAGTTAGTATTTCTTTTTAGTGCGGCACCCTATAGGCGGATACCAATCGCTGCACTTAATTTTGGCCCCCAGTTTCCTCCATAGAGGGAGGTACCTGAGCTCTGACGATGCAAACCTGTATTAGGGTTTAATTTTGCCGAGAGCACGCAAGCCGAACAGGCACTCAAAGTTCTTTTACATACCACATAATCATGCAACATGGCCGCTGTCGATTTTCTGCATCAAGAAAATCCACGAACTTGGACCGGGGTCGGACCCACAACCTTGGGCATACAAGGGCAGCGACAAATCAACTACGCCACCTAGCCGGGAGATTTCAAAATATCCCCATACTGAAATTTATATTTATTTCACAGCTTCAAACACGTGCATTTATACATTCAATTTTTGATGGTGCACGTTTTTATTGGATCCAGTCACGGACTACGGTTTAAATTGTCCTCTTATGGGTCTCGTTAGCAGATTTCTCTCCACAAAGCTTGGGAAACTATTTCCCGCGAAATAAAACTGTGACATTGACTTTTCGACCTATATATAATCTTCCTTACGAATATTCCGCAGAAGTTTAAACTCATCTTCGTCGTATTGCGCATAAATATTCCCCGCGAAGTGTTACTACATTTCTATGAATGTATTATCCATGTATCGGAGAAATAAGGGTGGTTGACCACATCATTTAGTTTCACGATTCCAAAATTTTAAGCATGAAGGGTGTATTTTCGTTGCATTACATTTAACTTAATTTAGAAAGTATTCGGAAAGATTTGTTTTTCATCTTGTTTATTAATCTATATTTTGTATTTTTTTTAAAAAAATCAGCATCCAGTTGAAAAGGCGCTATTTCATGAATGCTGTTTTATTTTAGGGAACCTTTTTTAATTTAATACAGAAATCCCTGGATAGATTGAGTTTTGGGTACATTTTTTTTTATTTCAAGTTAGAAACTTAAGAAATTTCTTTTATTTCAGCATTGTTTTATGAATTTTGGATAAATTTAAAGTAACTTCCAATATGAAATTAAACTCTATTAAAGTGATGGGAGAGCTGTAACATCATTAAAATACTAGTTAAGTTACAAGAATTTAAAATTAATATGTATACATATATATATAACTACTTAAATATAATTATTTCTTAACTCTTACAGGAGCATAAGATTAGTAGGTAACTATTTTAGTTTTAGATGTGTAAAATAAATCATAAGAAAAAAATATATTATGTATAGATTTTTTTGGTTTAATGTATCAATTTAATTTGAATCGATATGTAGTTTTCAGACATTTGTTAATTTTTTCAAAGATACTTTATTATTGCCCAGAAGTATACTTATGGAATAACATAATACATGTCGGAAAACAAATAATACATTACACAACAATTTAAACAATAATAAGAATAAGAATACAGCCTTCAAATGTTTTATCATTGGCGCCAATTAGCCAGATTTTGTTCTAAACGTTCCCTTTTCGTGATTGCGTACAGCATACGCTCTATTTTGACATTCTGTATAAAAAAAATGTGGACAAAGTTAAAATTAAATACATCGACTATTTTTAAAATGGGGTAAATATGTTCCTTAGTGGTGAAGATGATACTACCAAACCTTTTGCCATTCCTTTAACAAGAATTAGATTTATTTATTTTTATATTTTTATTTGAATTTATACATCTCTTTGTAGGGCTTTTTGGCGACGGAATTCTCAAGTTTCGACTACGGTTATATGCAGATTGCACCTGGGTTTTATAAAATTCAAAATGAACATCAAAATTCAATTTCCTCCCTTTGAAATCTGAATTCTTTCAACAATTGTTTGGTTGAAAGTTTAATTTACAACTTTAACTAAATTAGACCGTTTAGAGAAATATACGGGCATCTGTTTTTCTTTTTCGAGACCCATCTTTTGTGTTAACTCTTCGGACGCCAAATCTTCGAGCATATTACTGTAATTTATATCCACAATAGCGCCAATCGAAATATGTCGACAGTCTTTCCCACTTTAAGCATCCACAATAGCTTCTGACGAAAGAAAAATTCCGCGAACACCACCACAGATAGTTATTTATTTATATTTTTTCCAGGAATTCGGAACAGCAGATGATACTTACGGTCACGGACAGACGTCTGAGAAATGTGTGCAGTTCGCAGATTGGTGGGGGTGGGTGGAAAGGATGTATATTATTACTTTTCGTTTCACACAGTCGTAAGCTCCAAAAATCGAGATGTCAACTTTCGTCGAGATCACGTTCGCAGTTGCGTGTCCGGTAAACGACTTGTATTAAATCACGGTCCTGCATCACGCGCGTGTTAAAACTTTTTGAGACAAAGGCGTTGTTATATTTACAAATGTCATTTTGCCATTTTTTTCTTTTCTCTCTTTGTTGGTTTTGTTGTTTGTGTCTCTCTTGCATCATAGCTCGGTTCTCAATCCTTCGGATTCCCGGAAGTGTAGTGATCGGTTTGCTCGTGTTTTTTTACGTTTCTTTTTCCTGCGACCTTCCACTTTTGAAGACTGATTTCTGATTTTTGAATGCCAAGTTCTTTGAATAGTGATGCGTGTGAATTCGCCAATGACGCTTAATGCTAATGCAATGAAATGAAATACGTGAAAAATTTCTTGATTATCAAAATTATATTTAAATAATAAATGTGTAAAAAAATTTTAAAAGATTATTTTGCTTAATTTTTTTTTTTGCAAACGTGTTTTCTAGGGTGGATTGCAGTTATATGATGAAAAAAAATTATTATTTAGATCCAGGGAATTTTTCATGGGGGGGGGGGGGAGTCCAGGGTTCAAAGTCCAGCATTCTCGTATCATGCTCGAATACGCCTCCTAACATATTCTTTTGATATTTTTTTGTGTCGATTTTGGGGACCAAAAAACAATAAAAAATTCTTATTAATTACAAATATTTAATTACATTTTACGTACTATATACGAAGGATTATAATCAATCAAAAAAACAACAACAAGGGATCTAAAGGGGGGGGGGGTCTGGGCTCACTGTTTGCATCCTATCTATGCGGAAAAGATAGTTGTATGGTGCGAAGATTAGGAGAAAAACAATTTAAAAATTTGACATTGCCACAAAGGGGTTGAATTTTTAAAAAATGAAAAAAGTCTTAATTTTGTCATAATGATTTTAGACTCAAGTAAAGTTATTTTTCTACAATATAAACAACCAAAAACGATGATTACAGATAAGTATTGAGTAGAATAATGTACATACTATCAGTCCGATCCAAGCTTTTTTCGTTTTCCTCTCTGTCGTGCACTGTAATTTCGATAATGTTTCCTTGAGAATTTAATGTTAAATACGCTGTTAAAAAGTCACCAGAAGTTTTTTTTTCTTGTTCCAACTTAATAAGTATCCTCTCATCGCAATAAATATTAAAATGACAAAAATACTGTTAGTCAAAATTACACCATTCACCATAAAAGATTTCTAAGGATTCACTGTTATGGATAAGATTCCCCATTTTTGAGCTATTAGACTTACAAACTTGCAATTCGGAAAACATGTTTCTTTTCTTAAATAGAGATAAGCTAAGAACGGGTTATGTGGAAATCGTCTTCCAAAGGGGGGGGGGGAGGTGCGCGACGTAAAAGATAATCATATTCACTTAAGAAATTAAAGTCCTGTTCTTTTTAAACTAAGAAGCGAAATCTATAAGAATGTTTTTCAGTACAATTAGAAACTTAACTATAGGACTTTCATAAAAATAATTTAAAACAATATGAAGTCATACAATGTAATAGAAAAACCTAGCGAAGTGGGTGGGTAACAGCTAGTCAGTAGCCCACAAAGGAATTTTTCAAGGAGGGGGTGTCCAGGGAGGAATGTCCACTATTCTCGTACCATGCTCCAATACGCTGCCCAACATATTTTTTGATTTTGTCCATTTTCGGAAACAAAAACAGTAAAAAATTTATTAATGAATATTTAGTATTAATTAATAAAATTAATTATTAACATGCTTAATTAAATTTTATGTATTACATACACAGGATTATAATCAATCGAAAAAAATCAAGGCTTTGAGGGGGAGGTCCGGACCTGAAGACCTTCCCTTGTGAGTGACACTGCAGCTAGTCTATATTTTAATCAATAAAATGCTTCTAAAGAAAAGTATAATCCTTCTGGACATTTATTGGACAAAAAAGAACGCGAACTTTAAATCAGAAAATAATTTGACTAAATATACACCTATATTTTACATACATCTCAGCAGAAGTCGTTTCATTTAAAACAAGACATTACATTATTCCCCCAGACCATAGCCACAACACCGCTCATAACTTTAATTCTCCCAGCCTGCAAACAATCTCCCCTTTCTCGTCATATGCATTCCGAAAGTAATCGGAGCAAAGAAAATCGCCAAGATCTCACCCCAACAAATTAACCAGAGGAGGGACAGGGGGAGGGGCCTCCTCCGAAACAACTGTGCAAGTGCGGCACAGTTCCCAGCAAAATTCTCGAAACCTCAAAGCTGTCATTACGAAGGTGTGTTAGGGAACCTCATTTAATCCACACAACCTTAACAGCAGTCACACTGTTAATTCAACTCTCCGAAGGCTTTCTCAACAACAATTCTCGCTGAAATCTTCCCTCCGAACATCTAACGCGGCAGTTAACAACAGTATAATGACCATACTTATTCCAAACCCAAATGACTCCAAGTAATTGAGTGACTCTTACGGTTTATATGGAGATGTCCAGGCTTAATGAATTTCCGCGCGAGCCCAGCCGGATTGTGTGGTCCGGGAGCATTAAGTTGCACGGGGGGATAACATTAAAGGCAGGCGCATGCGGGAGGGGGCTTGATTAATTGTTGTTGTCTGGGAGGACTGGCCAGTGGATTTGCGAGAGGAGTTTGGAGCGGAAGGCCGGAGAAAGGGTATGGTCAGCACGTGAGAAAGGATCAGTCTGTATGCAAACACGAAAGGCCGCATGATGACCACTACTGACCATGCTTTAGTATGAACCAAGAGCATATACTGCATCGGGATGGGTGGTAATTTGCAACAATTTAAACAATTTACAAGCGTTATGAATTGTTTGTGGGAACAACTCGGAAGATGGTCAAAGGTGAAAGCTAGTCCTCTGGATAACAAATTAATCTTGTTTAAGGCACTTAAAATAGTTTTTAAAAAAACAAGATCTATACGCAGAAAATTAAAATAAAAAAAAATATTGCAAGAATAGGGAAACTATAAAATATGTATTTAATTTTTATGAAGATAAAATATACAAGATGGTTTGCTAAAAATTATTGTTTACTCTCGGGCTATATCAAGATGGACCGGTAGCCTAGTGGTCATGGTCACGGATTCATGACCTCGTGTCATGATTGATTGAATATTAACGTCGCATTGTTCAGCTACACGAGGACTTTTGGCGACGGACCTCGTAATTTTGAACCATGGTCAAGTGCCGAGGATGACACCTCAGCTGACACCCCCTCTCATAGCTACCACACCACACCAACGGTCGAACGTTTGAGCTCTCGACAGATTTAACGTGCATCGCTCTCTTACATGTCGGGTCTTCAGTGGTACTGGGCTCGAACTCATGACATGCCAGCCACGAGTTCGTTACTAAGCTTCCACGCCCCCGCAGCATGAGTTAGAGCCTTAGTACCATTGAAGACCCACCATGTTCACGTATGCGTAGTGTGGAAGTTTGGATATTGGGGTACAGTGGCGTACATATACCTCTCTTTTAGGGGAGGGGGAGTTACATTCTAAAAATTCGTTGACAAAAGCGCCAGGGGAGGATTTTTATAGTAAACATTTGAAAATCTGTTGGTCTATGGAGGGGGGAATGAACCCTAACTCTCTCCCTTTTGTATGTCGCTGGTGGGAGACAGCTTAAGTGTTGTCTTGACCATGGTACAAAATTACGAGGACCCTTGCCAATAGCTCTAGGGTTGCTTTACAATGCGACGCTTAGTAACCACTCACTCGAATATTTCAAAAAATAGCCTTTTTTAGAAGATTATTTGTAAAATAAATTGTTACACGTAATTTAAAGCTCATTTTCAAATAAAACTAGAAATTCCAATGAGGAATTCTCTTGTTTCTTTCATTCCTGGCAAAAGGGGAAATTCTGAGTATATATGTTAAAATTTTGCGATTATATCGATCCACAATTTTAACAATTTATTTAAATTTGTCTCGCTATATAAAGAGAAATTTCTCATTTTCTTAACATTGGGTTCTGTTTTATAACGAAATATTTAACTTTCAAACGAAAGAAAAGTAGGAAACTGAATAAGAAATATCAGAATTGTTTTTGAAGGAAACCCATTTTCTTGTATTATAACAAGTGATCAATTGCCAAGATAAAATTAAAAGCAGTCGCCATGCGCCCGTTTTTGCTTTGATTTGACTACGATACAGATTATAAGAAAGTATTTACGTTATCTTGTTTACAAACAAAGCCAAACTGTTGAAGCGGAAACGTTGCCCATGGGTAAGCAATTATTTTAAGTAAATTGTACATTTAATCCGTAGTTGTAATCACCTGATAACCTAAAAGATCCTGAGATAAAACCCGGAAAGTCAGACTTGTGGCGTTTATTTGAAAGTATTATGGCTAGAATTTTATTTAGTGACAACGATATGATCGAAACCTTTTTCTGAAGATTTTATCACCTGTGCTCAATCTCATATTTTTCATTTTTCTGCAGTTTGATTTCGTTACGCCAGGGTAGTGGCCCCGATTTCGGGAATAAGCTGTGACAATACTGGTGAGAAAAACTGCGATTCCTCCTTCAGTGTTTCCTGTAGTATTTCGAAATGTTTTTCTGGTAAATGCCACTGAGGAATATATTAGCATATGGGGATAGAGTACAACGGGTACTTAGTCGCTTTGATATTTCAGATAAGCATTTTTCTGAAAATTTTAATGATTTTTGCTTGTGATTGTAAAGGGTAGAGGATCGTGAATTCACTAATGATTTTAAAATGTCCTTTTGCATTTGGAATTCGTAAACATATTGATATTATCAATTCTGGGATCAATAGCCGTAGAATATAATTAAAAAAAAATACTTTTGTGATTCAAAAATCTTGATGGATTTTAGATAAATAACTAATCTTTAAAAGTATCCGACTACTAGCGACAAAAAATGGAGATACGGGGATTTTTTGTATTTTTTAGATTTTAGTGCATTTTAAGAAAAATATGCTAAAATTAAGAAGAGAAAGAAATTATTCCTAAAATGGGGGGGGGGGGGAGTCACAAAAAAGTAACATAAACGGGACTTATTCTGTATCAAAAGCTTATGAACAAATTTTCAATTTTTCAATTCTGATGTATTGCTATGTTATTTATTTTTGAAATGACTTTCATGATAAGAGATGCTTTATTTTTTACAAAAATTGGAGCACTTTATATGTTATATGAAATTGCTTAAAATGACAGTGATTATATTTACATAAGGGACTGTAAATTTTGAAATAAAACAGTCAATTTTAAAACAGAACTATTAATATATTAGATTAAAGGTATGAATATATATATATGGAGAATAACTTTTTTGTTTGCAAAATTCGTATTAGTTTAACAAAACTAGTTTTAATATAGCACAAGACCTTGGACCGATGATTCAAAATTCATGTCAACACACGCGAAGTACTTCTGACTGTAGGGAAAAGAATTAAACCACCACAGTGTCTATTTTGATCCCCATCAACTCCATCACAGATTTACACACACTCATGATAATTAATCCCATCCCACAAATAGTGACTTCCTGTTCTACTTGAGCTTTGGCGCTCCACTCAACATTTCTCACATCGTTTCTGCCTTACCGATAAGCCACTGAGGTTGGACGAACAAAAAGAGAGAAAAAAATGGCGAAAACGAAGAGGGAAACTTTTTCCTGAAAAAACATGGACAAACAAAAAGAGTGAACCGTGAAAACTGTCACTCTCTTGTCTTCTGCAGTCACTCAACTTTTTATCAACATGAGATGAGCTGCAAGTTGCTACTGTCTCTGATGACGTCACTCTTCGAAGATGGGGCATGCTATCAGCTGTCAGTTTCTCCAATTAGTGGCAACTTTTTGGAGATCGTTTTGAAAGGCAAGAAGCGGAAAGGGTTGGCTGAGTGGTGTAATTACCAACTCTGGGGTGTTTGTTTGATATTGACATCCCTTCTGTGTGTGCGCTGTCTTCCTGTTTGTTTTGATGATACTCACTGAGTGTTTTTCTGATGTGTCTGTTGCTGCTGTTATCTGCCCCCCCCCCCCGTTTGTTACCTTTGCTGTTGTTTTTCTGTTAATGCAATTTGAAGCAAAATGCTACCGTCAGGAATGCAAAAATAATAAGTTCTTTTGGGGGGAGGGGGGTTGTGTGTTTATGTAAATATTTCTTTTTGATTATGCAACTTTTCGAGCAATGTGTAAAATCATTTCCTGTAAGGTGAGGGTTAAAGAAAAACAAATAAAAAAATGTTTTCAAGAATAGAACTACTATGTGTGTGATAGATTGAATTGGCATATGGGGAAATGTAGTTTTATTAGAATATGTTTATCGAAAATGTAAAGTTTTTTGTGCCGTTTTGGTTTAAAAATGGTTTTTAGTTAGTGTTCTGTTTCGTTTATATTTAAGAAAGCTTTCTAAACAAATAGGGATTTTTTTTTTTGCTGGAAAAAAACATTCCAAGTTTTAGAATGCAAAGCCTGTCAAAGTAGAACATCAAAAGTAAATGAGTAAATGATGAGAATTCTGACATATATACAGATAACTTCACTGTTTTAGCCCTATTAATTCAGGGTATAAGAAAAAAAAGCATTTTCAATGGACCAAAAACATATTAATCATTAAGTTTGAGACAAAAATTGACTCATATGTATAATATTCGTCGAGATCAAAATAGGTAAACTGTTTGAAATGAGCTCTCTATAGGTAAAAAGTTTTTGTGATGTAATAAGTTTCACACACACGCGCGAGAACAGTAATAAAATGGCACACAGTGCCGGTTTATCCATTGGGCGCTTGAGGTGGGTGCCCAGAGGCCCGGGGCCCGAATAAGCTGGCTTAACCAGATTTTCTGGTTATAAATTTCAATCCTCCAGTGCCAAGGGGGCCTGTAGATCTTCTGAGCCCAGGGCCCGAAATGAGCTTAAATCGGCACTGAAATGACACTAAGTCTTGTTCAATATTATGGTTACGAAGAAATAGAACTACATAATATATGTAAATTACAGTTTTACAATTTGGGCAATGAGTATGAACAACTGCATAATTTGTTCAATGGTGGTTGGTCAGCCATTAGGTGGACAGGGGGTACCTACCCCCTAGTTTTATATAAAAAAATCTCCTATAGAATAAATTTATCTACAAGAGTTATTAAATTCTTGCGCGTACAATTTTAAATTTAAATTATAGTGCATTTTCTTTATAAAATGATAGAAATTAAAGGAGGCTACAAATTTAAATATTTTAATTGAACAAATTTGAATACTGAGTGAAATATTTATTGTATGAAATAATTAAACATGTAATTCTTTAGATTTTCCGAAATTGATTATTTAAACTATTTCGCCACAATATTAGAAAAACCTTAAAAAAATAAAAGCATATTGCTTACGTACTCTTAATATGCAAATAATGCCGGGGAAAAAAACGTGCTTTTTTATTTAAGAGAGAAATATCTTAATTAACTACTAACTTCTCTTTTAAAATTAATTCATAATTTCTTTTATACTATCTTTTATAAGCAACCTTTCCTTTTGGTATATTTTCCCATGTATCATTTTTTAATTTCTTTAATTGGTTAACAAAGATTAGTACTTTTCAATGCATAATAGAAGATATTACTCAGACATTTTATTTAACACAGTTTGTTTAATCTTGGTCCGAGATGAAAGTAACTTTGCATTTACAAATTAAATGCATTCATTCCACTAAGTAGTTGAAATCTTTCCCCTTTACACATCTACCATTACTTTAAAGGGCATAACTTCATTATGAACGACCTTCTTTGCTTAATGAAAATTATTCCTTTGTTATGAAAATCTTTTTCCTTTATTTCCAACTAGCAGATTAGATTATATTTATGTGTCAATTGAAAAGTGAGTGTTTAAATTACGATTTAAATGTTTCTTTTTCTTTTGCTTTCCTGTAGCATTGAAAGAAATTTGATATGATTTAATTGCGGGTTTTCCAACATGAAAAACGTATTCTTCAATTATATCGGGGCATTATCATATCTTTATATATGAGTAATGTGCAGCGAAGGAATTATCAATGACAAACTCTAAGTGTATTGTTAAATTTCTAGTTTTTGATTGCGTGCTTTTTGCATGTGTGCATTTGAGATTATCATCCTTCTCAGAAAAGACAGCAAAATTCATATAATGCATTCAAATTATCATTTCAACTACGACATTCAATGTCGTACATCCTTAAACATTGAGGTAGTTTTTTTTTTATTTGTATAACGTGTAATTACAATGCTGCATATCAAGTTGCACAATCGGGGTATTGTGACTTTGAAAAGGACTCCAGCGTTTGAAATTGTCTTAATAACTGTAATCAAGCTACTTTTTGAAACCCCTACTTTTTATGGAAAACAAAGAAATTTACTATCGATGAAAGAGACTAGATTGATAATGGACTTGCAACTGCTTATCAATTGAGTGGTACATTAGCTAGGATAAGGAGTACAAAAAGCTGTAATAAGTAATGTTTGTATTATATAATTATGGTCCGTTTTTTCTGTATGTGCGTTTAATTTTTATTTTGTTATAAAAAAAAGCAAAAACGAAGGACAAACTAACAGTAGTACTTGAATATATTAGACAATATATTTCTTTTTTCCTTAATTTTATCTTCAGGATTATTTGAACAATACTAACAGTTCATCTAAAGAGAAAAATATCAAAAGATTTTATTTTAATATTTATTTAAAAGTATACATATAGATTTATATATCAGTTTTGACCTCAAAATATATCTTTAATTAAGGAAATACATGATTTATATAAAGGAAAAATTTGAAAGATCGTTTCCTTTGATAGATGCATTGTAAACTATTTTTAAATGAGAAATACGCGTTAGAAACAATGTAAAAATAAATTGTAAACATGTATGAAACTATTTGCGCGCGTGCGCTTTTTTTATACTTTTGTTCAACTTGCAGTTGATTAAAAACAAGCATTAAGTATTACAATTTTAAAAAATTTATAAATAATATTAATTAGAAAAATAAATTATGCGAAAAGAAACAATCGCTTTGGTCTTTTACCTATTCTTGATCTGTTATATTTTTAGTGAAAATTATTGCTTACACAACATGCCTGTTATTTTTATTAAAATTAAATGTTGATCCATAAGTCAATTAAAATGATTATTACAAATGAGTAACCTCTTTCAGATTTAATTTACCAAATCAACTTTTTAAATTATTTCATTCCTTATTTTATACATTTATCCGTCTTATTGTGTAACATAAAAGGGTGGGAACTGTCATAATTTTGAACCATGATATATGAAACGGCTTATTTTTCTACCTACTATATAAATATACTATATAGTTAATTTTATATAGCAAAATAAGTCTATATTAAAACAAATATAGTCTTATAAATAAAAAGTCTGTCTTATAATAAAAAGTCTGTCTTATAATAAAAAGTCTGTCTTATAATAAAAAGTCTGTCTTATAATAAAAAGTCTGTCTTATAATAAGTCTGTCTTATAATAAGTCTGTCTTATAATAAGTCTGTCTTATAATAAGTCTGTCTTATAATAAGTCTGTCTTATAATAAGTCTGTCTTATAATAAGTTGTCTTAATAAGTCTGTCTTGCAATAAGTCTGTCTTGCAATAAGTCTGTCTTGCAATAAGTCTGTCTTGCAATAAGTCTGTCTTGCAATAAGTCTGTCTTGCAATAAGTCTGCCTTGCAATAAGTCTGTCTTGCAATAATCTGTCTTGCAATAAGTCTGTCTTGCAATAAGTCTGCCTTGCAATAAGTCTGTCTTGCAATAAGTCTGCCTTGCAATAAGTCTGTCTTAAAACAAATATAGCATATTTTTCTACCAATTTAATGAAGGAGAAAAAATATCTAGAGTTGAACATAAATATCTTTTTAAAATAAAATTTTGTTTATTAGAACTTAAAAAAAATGAAAATATGAAACATTATGCCGAAGAAAAGGATGAATTTAACTGATTGGTTATAAATGCTGTACTTGAGAAAGAAAAGGACTGCAACAAATGATCTCCCAGTTTTTGAACAATGATTAATTTTAACATGAGGCTATGTCAGTGGTGCACAAAAGGGAGGTGTCCTAGGGGTCCGGACACCCCCAAAGCCCTTGAGTTTTTCGATTGATGATAATCATATATATATAACATAAAATTTAATTAAGCTCTTGTAATTAACAATTTATTTTATTAATTACTGCTAAATATTAATTCAATTATTTATTTTCACTGTTTTTTGTTAACAAAATCGGAAGAATCAATTGGTGTTGTCTTAGGTATGATACGAAGGGAGCTTTCGACCATGGACCCCTCCCCTTGAAAAATTTTTGTGTGCGCTACTGGGCTATGTTATTCAAATATATTGATATCCGATTTCCCCTCTGTATAATAAATCCAGAACATCTTGTTGTAATAACTGTAACTGTTTCAAGTACTAGAAGCGTCCTCTAGCGGCCACACATCTTCAGTAGAGGTCAGGTGAGGAGAGATTGAAAAACCGTCCGTGTTCTTTGCCCATTATTTTTATTAACGATATGTATTGCTTTTGGGTAACTGAACCTTATTTTTTTAAAAAAAAGATAAACCTTCAAATCTATTTTATTATTAAGTGAGAAGATAGCTTTTTTATCAGCACTTGCAACTAATTTCAGATTCATAGCCCATAAAAACCGAGTAGTTTATAAAAGTTTTCGATAAATACAAGAAGAAAAAAAAATTCAAAATCAACATTCATTATACGATGATATAAGACCCTCCTCACAATTTTTTTTCCTTCTCTGTATTCTAGTGTTGATTTTCTAATGACATTTCCTTCTACCGCAAACAATAATTTTGTAGACAAGAGAAGGTTTGCGGGCGGAATATCAATTTGGACGGTTGGGACCGGATGCTTCTTTTTCGATATGGTAGATGAATATCGTCTAATAAGAAACTGTCACCGTGTATCATTAGAAAAACGCGCTATCAGTGGAATCTGCTGTAATGAGTGCCGCGTTTCTTTGCTCTGTTGTTTGCGGACGAAAAATGAGTGATGAGACAATTGGCTTGGATATACTTGTGTGCTGAATGTTTCGAAGGAGACCAGATTTGGGTCCTAGCGGAGATTGATGTATGGTAAAATTGAAAAGTTTCCTTTATCTGTTGCTATTAAAAGACATAAAATCCCCTAACAAATTATGATAAAGGAATTTTATAAATAAAAGGTTAAGTTATCACAGACTACCAGAAAATTGTGAATTTTGCCAAAAATTGAGAAATTTTTATTGATTTTATTTTGTAGACCATCTTATTAGCTTTAAAAATACTAAGTTTATTATTTTCCATGCACTGGAACAAAAACTACAAGTGTTTTAGTAAAGGCAGATGTCATTACTTTAAGCAAGATGTCATACTTTAAAACACCTTTTACTCGAAATATGTGTTTTTTTTAAATGCTCAAGGGCCAGTGATTGCTAAAACAGTTTTGAAAATAATGAAGTGAAATTTTTTGTTTATCTGTTTTGTATAATAGTAGAAGTATTTTAACCTACCGATTTATCAATCACTGTTTTATTACAAAATTTACAGTCCATTATGTGAATAAAATCACTGTTTTTTCTGAGCAATTTCATATAATAACTAAGATATAGGTGCTCTAGTTTTTGCAAAAATTAAAATAACTTTTATCCTGAAGGTCATTTAAAAAATGAATAACAAAGCAACACATCAGAATTAAAAATTTGTTCATAAACTTTTGAAATGGGTCCCATTTGTTATTTTTTGTAAATGTTTACACATCCCCCCCCCCCATTATACTAATAATAATCTTTTTATCTTAATTTTAGCATAGTTTTCTTAAAGTGTTCTAAACAAATCTAAAAACCATAAAAAAAATTTCCCGTATCTCCATTTTTTTTTTTTAAAAAAAAGCTGTCGCAAGTAGTGTTACAAATAGGGCATCTTAAGTAACTTTTTTTTCTACTCTAAAATATTAAAATAACTTGATTATTGATTTCACAAAAATCTTAAATCTTTGGCATGCATAAATGGAGTGTAGTGATTTTCTTAAAAATTATTTTATAAAGATAAAAATTGCTTATTACCGTAATATTTTTCTGTAGTTAAATTTCTTATTTGTACTGACGTAATTTCTTCTAAGCGAAAAGGTATCAAAGCAAATATTTTTCATTCAATTATAATTGTATTTATAAAAGATAATATATGTATATATGAAATACAACTAAGGATCAAGGCAATATAATGATGTACAGTTGAGATATTTTTAATATTTTGTAATAATACAGATATTTATTAATAAAATAACACTTCGTTCAAAAAGTTTTTTAATTTGATATATGTATGTATATAACAAAACTTTTTTCGAACATTACTATTTTGACGATTTTATTAAAGCTAAATGTTTACTTTAAAACCATTTTAATAAAAAAATATGCCTAAATTCTATGATCATGTGTCAATAACATAATTTAAAGTGTACAATTAGTAAGATAATTTCATTGACAAAAGTATTTTCGTCAATCGAAATAGTCTATATGACTTTTATACCTTTTTATATTGGTTCTTTACCAAGGCTGTGGATCTCTTCCAGTAAATTACTAGATACAGCAAAAGCCCTGGAGACCCCTTTTTCAGATAACCTCAAACCCACAAGCCATTGATAATAATACCCCCTCAAATATCTATTTAGTGACGCTAATTCAAGTTAAACCCTATTTTACAATATGCTTATACATAAGATGAATATCTAAGGGGGAAAAACAATTTATATATTGAAAAAGAAAGCAAGAAAGATGATATTGAAAAATATGCAACTTTTTAGCGCGTTAAATATTTTTAGTTAACAAAGTTCAATTCCTAAAATACTAATATATGTATTTAATGTGCTGGTAGTTTCAAACAAAATTTATTCATGAAACACTTGACGGTATACTTATTTACTTTTGATATAAAAGTCTAAGCAATTGATATTTTACTTCATTACAGTTATCAGACAAGTAACTTATCTTCCCAATTCGAATGAAAAAAAATCATGAATTATTTTTTCATTAAATAAGTTCACTGACCCCCATTAAATGTCTTTCAATGTTTTCCAAAAGATTCATAGACTCTTCTTTAAACCTATGATAGAAGCAAAATTATTTACTTTTCTTCAAAATACAAATCCCTTCACTTTGAGAATTTATCGGAGAAGAATTTTTTTTCTTATTTATTTTCAGGGGGGAATCGATATTGGATTGTTACGGCTCTACAAGTAGATTAACTGTGAACGTTAATTACATAAATTAAATCACCAGAACGGTAGTTCTAGTTATAACCCTTATGTGTCGTTCGAAAACTGCATTTAAAATATCGTTTGAATCCAACCCCCGTCCTCCCCTCCGGGATAAGTCCCCCTCTTCACAAATTTCTCATTGTCGAACCAACGGGGCTGAGTCATGTGACCGCCGATGGACCGTATCCGATGTTGAGATGACGCTTTTGTAAGCAAGCAGGAATTTGCCAGACCGTGACTCTGAGCATGAAAAATTAGCAGCAAACGAAAGAGGGGTGTAAAGCGTGTAAATTTAATCCATTTGAATTAGCAGACCCCGCGTAGTAGTTGTTCCATTTGTGATACTTTTCCTCTATTTGCTTAGAACTTTTCTGACTCAAATGTTTGAATTTAATTTCGATCTCTTATATTACCTTTCTTAGATATTCTTATCACGTTTGAACTAGTTATGTTCTTAGATAATACGTGTTATCAATTGCGGTGGGTGCAGTCAGAGGGAAATTGATCAGTTCACACATTTCTTCATCCATTGTTCTTCGAGAGGAAAGGAAATAAGATAGTATAAGAGCTGGAAGATAATTGGTCGTATGTGTTTTCTTAAAAATTCAGCTACATCCACAAATACATCATAAAGCTGAATGTAGCTTATTACGTGATACATTTTTCCTTAAATGCTGTTATTTTTTTTATAGTCTGTAGTTAAAGAGTAGTCTTTAAAATAAATTTTTAAGCAAAATCAATAAAATTCATTTTGAAATTCAGATGGTATATTTTTAAATCTCCATTTAGAAGCTGATTGAATTAGAATCATTAATTACTAAAACAAAGAAATAAAATATTAGAAATTTTTTTAAAAATCTTCTTTGAAACGCTAGTAATTTTCTAGTAAGATGCTAAAGAATTAATCAGAATCAACCGCTTTGAAATGTTACTGATATTTGTATATGCATTCCGCATCTTATATACTTTAATCTCTATAATTAGATTTAAAAATTAGCATAAAATGTAATAATTTTATAAAAAGTAATCAGGATCTGGCATACTATCTTCTTCATTGACAAAGCTATCATCGAACTTGGGAAAAACGGAGATTTAAAAATATAATTCGGGTGTTGGTTATATTTGGCTAATGCACATTTATTTGTAAAAGTTCAAAATATTTTCTTGCTCTTTAAAACTATTTTCTGTAAAAAAGATGTAAAAATTCTTCTTTAAAGAAAACTATAACCCATTACTTGTAAAATATGCACATTAAAACAAATAAGCTTCATTATATATATTAAAGGAGAAAAAAATCTTTTTGGAAAAACATTAAACATTTAATGTTAAAAAAATTTCAACAACGTCTCTAAGCTTTTTTATTTTTTTGATAAAAATTAAGGTTTCAGGGTCTTGTGGAACTTTTTGTCCCAAGCATTTCATTTATTAAAGATAATATAAAATCATACACAACTTTCCTTCTATTTTTAATTTTAATGGAAATTTTTTTTCCTTGTACCTCATTTATTTCTCCAGAAACAATTCCACTTTTCAAATGAATGTTTTCAAATTTTAAAATTATATTGCATCTGATTATATATTGATAAAAAAAAAAGTGAGCCAAAGTTTAATTTCTCATTTTGTCAGTTACGGGCGACAAAAAATCTCTTCCTCTTCACACTCTGGGATTTCTATCGTTTCCCATCTCTGCTCAATTTCCAATATGTACATTGATGCGCTTGCCTCCTCATCTCTACATGGGGTGGGATAATGAAAGGGGAGGATCCCTGGGGTGCAATAAAGAGGGGGGGCATCTGACAGAAGTGATACATTGTGGATCAAGTGAAGGACAGGAAGGTTAAATGATGTGGGACTGGTCTAATGCTTTCCCGTAAAAGGAACATTTGTTAAATCGCTACAGATTATATCAAGTACCGTGTAATTGTGTGTTTGGGTATACGACCGGGGTCTAGCAGGGGGTTGTTGTTCCGGCGGAGAATCTATTGAAATGTCGTGTTTTGTCGAAGGCATTGTTGTATTGTTTAAAGGAGTGTTTCGATTGATCAGTTTCGAAACCAATTCACTTTTTAAATTTATACTAAACATATATAAAGATCAATTTATCAATTATTGTGCTAAAATTAAATGGTTAAATGACTAAATTTTTATCATTACTTCAGCAACTTTGCTTTCAGATGGGTTTTATTGGATAAGCAGTGGCGTTACGTATACCAGAAGGGGGAAGGACAAAGCCTGACTGATACCAAGTACCTAAACCTCAACCTGGGCCCCAAGCCGGATTACCCTTTGTAAAATCTGGCATGGGGGCCATAATATTCTCCGTTACCCCACTGTGGATATACTTGGTGTACACAAATGGGGGGGGGGTAGGAGGTTCAATTCTCCCATAGACTAGCAAGTTTTTAATTTTTACCATAGAAATTCCTCCTTCCGTGCTTTGTCTTCGTGTATTTTAGAATGTACCCCCCCCCATGAGAGATCTCTGTACGCCAATGGTAGACGTTATTTGGTAAAAGGTTTCAATATATATATACTAAATTTGGTTCAAAATGAATTTTTATTATTTTTTAAAAATTACTCAGATACAAGGATAGATACATACACAAAAAGACGCTTATTAGAAATTTTTATCATTTTAAACATTTATTTTTTATTGTGAGTAATATTGTGCAATATCAGAAAAGTTAACAGTGCTGCTTGAGTGTTAAATTCCACGAAATCGAAACAAATAAAAGCGCTAATTATTGCTATCAGTAGTTTACACAGACCTCTCTGGCAGGGGTCTGTATTCTAAAAAACACATAGGAAAAGTGCTGAAGGATAATCTCTATGGGTAAAAAATAGTTAACTGTTGGTCTATAGGGAAGTGAGTTGAAACCTTTACCCCCCCCCCAATCCCCTTGTACGCCATTTCGTGCTATTGTTTAAAATTTAATTCAGTAGCTTTTACTTTCCTTTAAAAAATGAATCCTTTGCAGTTATCCAAAAAATTTTACAATTTAAAAAATAATTATGAAAAAGCCAGAAATTTTCAGTGAATATATTTTGAAATGAAGTAACTTGGGTTACAACTGTTGAAGTTTTCTATGACAATAATAGTCTAATTAAAACAAATTTCAAAGGTATTCATAACAATATAAAAATGATCTTCAAACTCTTGTTGGTGAATACATAGCAATCATATCAATTTGGTAAGAGTTCATTGAATAGCAGCAAAACTCTTCCTTCATCAATTCAATTCAGTTCAATTTAATGATCCGTGACTATCTTGAAAGAACACAACAATTTTTTTCTCCGGAACTGAGAAAGCCACACTCGTGGCGCGAAAAGCATTAAGAATGCTTTTCAAGATCCGATAACCCAAGCTCTCCTTTGGAAATATACTGAGAGTAATGCGGTTGGGAGGATTGAATGTAAGAGGGTATGCTTGGTTGCGTCGGAGAGTAAATTTCTTTTTGAAGAGTAATGAATACGTAGTTAATTACGTACCGAATGAACTCACAAAGGTTTTTTCACTTTAAGATGTGCATAACTGAGCATGCACAGCATGATTTATTGTGGTATTTTGTTACAGATAATCAGATTCCAAAACAGTTTAAGAACATTGCAAATCTGTAAGGGGTTGCA
Source organism: Trichonephila clavata (assembly GCA_019973975.1). NCBI lineage: Eukaryota > Metazoa > Arthropoda > Arachnida > Araneae > Nephilidae > Trichonephila > Trichonephila clavata. The sequence continues at coordinate 94,018 of BMAO01029955.1, read as the reverse complement.
TATTTTTTTTAAAACCAGGGGTGGGCAACTGGCGGCCCGCCAAGAGTTTTTATGCACCCCCCCCCCCAAAAAGAGTCAGAAAAATCCACTTTGGACGGAGATTTATTTCCCGTGCGTGATCAAATATTCGTTTTTCAATTCCTACTATTAGCTCACTCTCTCTATCTTGTTCAAATTTTCAATCGTTAATAAAATACTTTCTATTTTCATCCAATCAAGTTCAAATAATTTTTTTAAAACTTGTACTGGATGACACTTGATGTTAATACAGTTTTTTAAATATTCATTAATTACCGGTTAATTAATTTAACTTAATTAATTACCGGTTTTCGACGTCAACTTAGATTTGTTTCCATAGTTTTAACAACATAACTGGTAAAACAATAGTGAAAGTTGGCATCGAAAACAAGTTTTTCAGCTAAACTAGCCAAATCGGGTGTGCATTGTTACAACAATGCAGACAAATCATGCTTTTTTCAATTCCTACTATTAGTTCTCTCTCTCCTTATATATACATTTATATATCGTTCAAATTTTCAATCGTTAGTAAAATACTTTCTATTCATCCATTCAAAGTAGGAATTGACTTAATTTTTTTTATATATTACTTGTTTATTTTCACTATTAGAAAACAAAGTATTTGTAAATGCTTCTACTAAGAGATCCTCTGCGGAGTTTGGAAGAAGAGGTCACAAGAAGATTTTAGGATTTTTTTAAAAAAAATTAGCTTACTTTCAATTTGATCTGTTATTATTGTTGATATTGATACTGCACTGAGGATCTATTGCTTGAACTTATTGACTTGAAGTTAAATCACAGTGTAAAGAAAATGTTTGATGCTATGGCATTGACTTTTACAAATCTTTGTCAACTGAAAAATTTCCATGTACGAAAAAATTTGCTGTGAAATTGCCGACATATATTTATCAGCAAAAATTTTCTTGCATGAAGATCAACAAAAGCAAAATATGGAGGCAGTTGCAACATAAACTTGAGGGCTGTGATTAGAATTTCAACGAGCAATCTCACATTTGAGTTCAAAATAAGAATAGGAGAAAATTGTGAGAGGGTACGTTTGTGTCTTATTAAACTATTTCTAAAATTAAATGTGCTTGCAATTATAGATAACTTGAAATTAGTACAATACATACATTGAATAAAACTACAACTATTTTATTTAACTTATATTTAATATTTTGTTATAATGATTTCAATCATTTTAATCAGTCTTCCGTTATCCTTCGTTCCCACTATGTGGACCGCCAGCCAAAACAATTTACCTATCCCTGTTGTAAACATTTATTAGGTTAAATTACATGAAACAGTTACAGTTAAGTGCCTAAAATATTCCCTTGAAAATTTACCACTGCGAAGCCTCCTCAGTATCGCTTGTTAATCTAATCATTATCACTTCTAAATCGACCCCATCTTACTAAAATTTTAAGATTAAATATGCACAGTGCTCTATATCAGATTTAATATATATAAATTAATTTTTATGTGTCTGTTTTCACAGAAATTTCTGTGTTTTTTGCATGCAAACTACTTGATTAGACTAGCTTAAGAATAATATTTTACTTTAATAGCTTCATTTAACAGTCCTTGGTGTTTCATATCAAAGATGATGCATATAAATTGTTTATATATTTTAATGAAATGGATTTTTCTCCTTTTCTGCTTTCTTTCCCTTGTTCGTGCGATGACAATTCTGAGACGGGTAGAATAATTTATAAGGAAAATTTTGTTGTTATATGCACTGATGGTTCGAATTTTTGTGGGATTTATATAAATCTGCTAAAAAATTTTGCCAATAGGATTTTATTGGATGTATATTTAAATTTAATTGAATTGAACCCGCAACAGTTTGTATGCATTCTTGTCAAAAAAAAAATATTCTTAATAACTTTAAATTTTCATCCGAGCTGTGCAAAATAGGAATACAGTCAGCGAATATGTAATCATTAACTCCACTTGATTTGATAGCCCCCCCCCCCCCAAATATTATCGTTTACATTATTTCGCCCGGCATACATTTTATTTTGATATTCTGTAAAGAATGCAGATGTCCCAAAAATACTGAGGTCACTATGATAAAAATGGAATTTTTATCATAATCTCACACAGTAACAAAAATAGTTCAGATTTGTTATGTTCCAAATTTATTTTTTGTCAAATTTTAAGGCTAACCTATAGTTTGATTGAGATTTGTATTTTCTTTGTATAAATTACATCAATTTTGTACTTGTACTCAAAGGATTAGAGTCAAAAATAGGCTGTTAATCACAATGTATTAATTTTTTTATTTAGAAAAGTGTTCATAGGGGATATTTCGCAAAAATTCTCAAACAGCAATACTCGGCTCCATTTTTTTTTTTAATGTCCTCATACAGCAAGGGGAAAAAAAATCGATTCTGATTTTTCAAATCTATGTTGCCAAATTTAAAGGTGCTCGTCTTGAATTTGATTGAGAGGTTTGGATTTCTTTTGTATAAATTACACCAATTTTGTATATGAATTCAACGGGTTACAATCAAATAAGGGTGTTAATCATAGTACATTAATAAATAGTTTATGTACATAAAACATGTAGATATCTATCATTTTCAGCACTAAAAGTAAATCCTAAATGAAGTTCCTTTTTAAATTGATAGCATCACTTTTAATAATACCCCCATGTATCAAAGCTGATCAGTTGGTTATTTGAAGCATGAGGGTATTATTAAAAGTGAATCAAATCAAATTATACCTCTTTATATGTTTTAAAACAAAAAATATAGATACAAGATAATTAACATTAAACATGGGTATTAAGTAATTTTAATCAAATAATTTATGCGCGAAATAAAAAGTAGAAAGGTTTTATTTAATATTAGAGAACAGTAAAAGTTTGAATTAGTTTTCATATATTAGAACTTTCTCGTTAGAAGAGATATTTTATTACGAAAATTATTTTAGTTGTGCCTGGATGTAAACTGCTCGTATAAACTTAAGCTTTTGATAAAGAAAATGAATTTATTGACAAGTCATTAATTACATAAACTAGAAATCAAACGTTTTCAACTCTTTCACGACTAAGAAAAACATTTTCACCCGTTTTAAAATTGATGATTGTAGTATAATATAAGTAATAAATATGGCTAAAATTTAGTAAAATATAGAAAACACAAAATATCATGTGTAGCTGAAAAACATAAGAAATTTTAAAAGCTACTCAAGTTTGAAAGCATATAAAAAATAGTGTACAAGTTGTATCGTACAAAATTGCTCCTTCAAATAAGAAAAGGTGAAAAAAATTAAATTAATTTAGAACAGTGATTCTTTACCACTATGCCAAGGCACTTTTGTGCCGACAAATTCTCTCAATGTGCCACCAAATTTTTTTTAAAAAAAAATTATTATAATCTGAGAATTTTTAAAAAAAAGAAACTGGAATTGAGTCATGCGGCCGTTTTATAGAAATAAAATATTCATATAAAATTGTTATTGACCATTTGAAAGCACTGGAGAAAAGTTATTCCTTACTTCCAAATTTTAGATATGAAAAAAACTTGATTGGGTTCGTGATTCATTTGTAAAAACGGATACATTTGTATATGAATTAATTTTGAATGAAGAGGAAGAAATAATTTCTCTGTTAATAATAGAGATTTAATTACAAAATATTTGGAAGAGTCAATGAATTCATTTTGGATTATTCCATATAGTTGCCATAAAAGCCTTAAAAATATTGTAACAGTTTTCTACATCTTATTTGCGCGAATTCGGATTTTCAGTATTAACAAATATAAAAGATGAAAAAAAAAAAGAAAAAAAAGATCGGAACTTTTAAATATAGATGACAAAATGAGAGAAGCATCGTTTTTCTGACCATTTGGTCAGAAAAACAAAGCAGACAATTATGCGCAAATAAGACAAACGCAAATGTCAAATTATCATGCTTAAATTTCGCATTAAATGCATTCTTACAATTTGCAATTAATTACGGAATAAACATTTTGTCTTTGTCGTACATATTATTTTATTTAAGGGGACATACGATTAGATTAACAAAAATCGGTCAAAAAATAAAACTTAAAATTTTTTTAGCTTAAATTATTTTTTATATACTTTTCTATAACCTGACAAAATTAAAAGCTCTTAACTTAAAAAACGCAGAATTATGACAGCTTTTGCGTTCGTTTTTATTCACATCTCTATGGCAAATCAAAACTTTAAGCTTACTTATCTCGGAAAGATAAAAAAACAAGTTTGTCTTCATTTAAAATGCTAAGGCTTTTTTTCTATTGTGCTTAATGCTTTGAATTTTTTTTACTTATTCCTAATAGTACATGTAACAAAAAGTAGTATGAATTTTTGAATCAAGGCAATACTTATTTTTTTTAAATAATTGAACTCGGAATTTGTACATTTTTTAAGGAATTTTCAATAAGCATCCATAAAAAGAAGTATTGTACGAATACCAATCACGTTATCTCAAAACCCATACCTACTTTTGTTATGCATAGTTTGACGTACTTGTACATCAAATTTCTTGCATGCAAGTAAATTTTTGCAGGAAGAGTAGCATTTTAAAATCACTTAACAAATTTTAAGTTTTTTCCCTAAAAAATTAAATGGCTAGCTTTTTATGAAATTTTGAGCAAAAAATATGTTTTACATAGTATAGCACACATAGGAGGCAACCAAAAAATTTTTTGAAAAATCCTTGAATTAAAAATTTTGCTTAAATCGTACCATGTCCCCTTAACATTGAAAATTATTATCTTATACTATTTTACATAGCGTATTACAAATAAGTAAAATTCTTTTAGTTTTATTTTGTTAGTGTACCGCCAAATTTTGAAATTCTTAAGTGTACCGCAAAGAAAAATGGTTGAGTCAATGTTTTAGAACCATTTTTCCACATACTTAAAAAAAATGTTTAATGACTATCAAATGTACATGCCCTACTTAACTATATTTAAAGATAATTATATAATATATCCATTACATAACTATCAACATTCTTGCTTAACTACTTCCTCTAATGTGTGAAGCGAATCTTAATCCCCCTCCCCCCTTTTTTATAATAATCTGTTCTTTTACGAATGCTAAAAGAGATTCGGTGGTCATATATTGTGTCAAACAGAGGGCCCGAATTGTCATTGGGGTTGAGCCTGACGACAGGACGACACACCGTGACTTCACTACCAAACAGTGTTGCGTGCCCGTACTGATGAAATATGTCTACGTCTCGCAACCGCTCCTCGTCCTCCCCTAGCACTTCGGACTTTTTTATTTATTTTATTTATTATTATTTTTTATTTATTCAGCCCTGCCGAGGAGAGTTATTATTCCAGACGCGAGAAGCATTTGCTTGTTCTTTTGTGTTAGGAAAAGGAGACGATATTTTTTTTCCCTCGTTCGTTTTCTCTTTCGTAATTAAGTGTACAAGAAGTGAGGGGGGGGGGATAGAGCCTCGTTTATGACTTCACTTCTCTTCGCCTCCCCACCCTTTTTTTTATAATGATGCATTTGTTTTCTCGGATAAGGTGATAATTTTGAAGTGGATGTCTATCTTTGCGATGGCTTTGATATCACCGGGATATTAATTAGTGGTCGTTTGTTGAAGGTTTGGGGAAAAGTTAGTTTTATATAACGCTTTATTTTCTTGCGTTTTCTCGCATCGTTTCTTTACTTATGTTGTCTTGCTTGTCGATTGTTTTTAAGATGCGTCGAAAAGGAATAGAAAGGATCTCATATAAGCATACCGTAAAATCCGGCGTATAACGCACACCCGTAAATTTGGATCTTATATCTAACTAATTTTTGTACTTGGAAATTTAAATCTTATGAATGTATTTTCCTACCTAGAAAATCGATATTTACGTTTTAAATTTAAACCTCTATAAAAATGTTGTTTAAAATTTAAACAAAATATCTATTTGTTATGGTGCTTCTAACGCCACCCGGTAGAGGGTGTCAAATTGAAACCCACAAAATTCATGGGGGCAAGGGGGTAAATTGCATCTGTGGTTAGTCGCCGTTCCACCCCAATTTTGAGGAAGAACTCCCTGGAGAATGGTCAGGGGGTCTCCCACCTCTTCTACCCTTCAACCACTCGAGGGGACTCGGCTCTACGAATATTTAGAATCCCCCCCCCCATTTGCCGCACAGGCACTATACATTGACAAACATTCATGCTTTCTCCGGGATTCGAACCCAAGCCTTACGACACAGCAGTCAGCGTCACTAACCATCATACCTTTAAATTACTATACTTTAAAAAGAAACAGCTATACTATTGTATTTTACTGAAATTTATAACATTTTGGAGTGATGAAAATAAAATGATTATTTGTCATAAATGTAGTTGGCATTGTAATCTTAATACTGTAGTTATATTTTATGGTTTAAGAAACTTATCCTCTCTCTGACCTATGCAATTAAATGTAATATAAATAAAAATTCATTTGGAGAAGATTAATATCAAATAAGTATTATGACTTGAACTTCGCATACTATTTATAAAAATTAAATTGTAAAGCTATTATTTTGAAAGATCCAATTATTTTCGTAAAACAGCTACATTATTTCGCGAACAAGATTTCGTTTTCTCGATACATTATGGAAAGAAAGAGGAAGAAAAACCTGATGTACGAAATTGGTTTTATAGTTCTTGCATGGGGGGGGGGATTGGTTAATATCTTGTTCATTTTTTTCCCGTCCTCCCACTCCATTGGTCGAAAATTTGAAGTGATGCTATCTAGAAACCTATAACCTCTAGCACAGATCCTGATGGCGTTGAAATAATTTCTATCGATATTATCGATTTTTTTTCCTTTTACTTCTGTAAATAACACCAAAAAATTGGAACGGTTGCCAGGCAACTCAAACCATCCGACTTGATTGTCGTAAAGCGTTTCCGTGCGAGTTTCCTTAACGCGGTGAAAGCACTTGTCGAATTTCTAGCTGCAATATCGAGATATGACACGAAAAATAAATAAAATACCCGTCTGGAAATTTTTGCTACGTGCAGTTTTGACCGAAAGTTATAAAATGGACAAATGCGAGAAGCTGAAAAAAGCTTTTAAAGCAAAAAAAAGAAGGGGGGTGGGAGGGATTGAGATCTTACTCAAATCTTCACTATTCTCTAAGACTTGTCTGAAACCTGTCAATGAGTTACACTGGTGGTATATGACGTCACTCTGCAGTTATCGTGGTTCGTGCTTATGTCTCCCATATCCAAGGTACCTGGGATAAAACATCTCTACTGGTCATATAAACAAGCATTTACACAAAAGTGTTCCTCCCCAACTGTAAGTATTCGAAAGAAAGAATAATAGATTTCTCTGGTCACTTTTTCTTCTGATTTTCTTCAAGGTAGGGAAGGGGTGGTGTTCGTTAATGTTTTTTGGGGTTTTTTTCTTCCACCTCCCTCTTTATGTGAGTTGAGTTGTCTGGTCCTACCTTTTTAGATGCTTTTGGGAATATTGTTTTGAAAAGTTTTGTTGCTCGAACGATGTCCATCAACTCCTTGCAATTTCTAAGTGGACATCGTATTTCTTTTTCTGCTTTTGAAAACCCAAAAAGTGGAACGGAGTACATCTCCTTTTCCATTTTATTTTCAACATCGGTAAATCGGACAGCGATGGTGGTAAATATTGATTTTGAATATAAATGTTTTCAATTTTCTTGCAGAAAAGTCATCCAGTATTAATTTATACATTATAGCTTTTTTAATCATTAGGGTTATATTGTAAAAAATAATTAAATGCTATAATTAAATTATAATACCGTGATTATGAAAAAGCGTATAAATGAACAATTGTTTTGAGATATTTAGTGTCATTTGAAATAGAACATACATGTAAAATTGATTTAAAGAATATTATCAATAGGAAAAAGTATTTGAATGCGAAGTTTTAAAACAAAATGAAGGGAAAAGTGACATTTTCAAAACATTTTCCTTTTATGAAAAACGCTTCTATAATAATGTAGCAAAGGCTTCTGTACTAGGATTTTTGAAATGCATAGTTTAGAAGTGGATATATTCATATTTTTAATACACCAGAAGAGAAATTTAAAAAAAAAAAACGCCAGTTATTATTTTAATTTATAGTAACTCTGAACATATTGTGAATTTTTCAAAAATCCTAATTCATCCTCTGTAAAGAAATCCTTGTATATCTATGCAAAATATTATTATTATAGAAACAAGTATAAAAGTAGAATTTGAAAAATGTCTTTTTACTTTTGGGCAAAAAATTGCATTTAAATAACTTTTTACTGTAATAATATTCCTAAAACAGTTTTATGTACAAATTCTAGTTCAATTTACACCAAATATCAAAACAACTATTCGTTTATAAGCTATTAAAAAATCACAGTTCCAAACTTAGTCACCTTAAATGTTATTCTTTAGTAATCTTTTTTTTTTAATTCTTAAATATCAAATATAAAATAATATATTAATAACCATTATGCAAACGAAATTACAGAATTCTGAAAAATACCAAGCATTTTAATAATGACATTAAAAAAACTATTTCCTTATGAATTCCAGTTTCATTAAGAATAAAGATAAAAAAAATTTGTATTATTAGTTTTAAATGTATTGCTTTTATAATCGAATTTTTCCAAACCAAATATAACAGTCCAAAATTTTGAAATGAAGCACGTATCTGTGCAGAAAGCATTTATCCCTACTGTAATTTATAAATGCGTTAAATCTCCTCATTGATTTTTGCTCTCTTTCTCTCATTTGACTCTTAAGTGTAGCAGAATTAGATAAAAAAAAGCGATGTATTTAAATAACTCCCAAGTTCACATTCAAAAAATAAATACTTGTCATCAGAATTAGGGAATATCTTGTATGGTAATTCTAAGCTTCACTGAATGAATTTTGACATATATAATCCGTTACACTGCATTTCATATTTTTCTCTCTATATACACTGTTTTCTTAGGTCACCTCCTTCTCCCATCCACCGTGTATGCACTCCTTGAATATTGATTATGTTAGTTTCATGCTTCAATGGTGGACCTTTCAGCAAAATCGTCAACACCTTTAAAAATTCAAAACAACAAGCCAAGAACGAATTTTCATCGCTCATCTATTACAGAGCCGTCTCTCAAAAACATGAAATAAAAAGTCGCCTTAAAAAATGGGAGAGACTTAGGAATGAATTGGTGGATTCGTCGAATTAGTTACTTTTCGTTGCCTCGGGGGGTTGTGTTCTTTGTGGTTCCAGAGATAGCTTTTTTAACCGGTTTCTCTACTCGTCAATACTCTTGTTTCGGTAATTTTTCTACAAAAGAGCAGGTTTTTATTGAAATATTATTATATTTGTGACTTTTTCTCTGTTAACTAGAAAAAGCCTTGAGGTAGGAGATTAATTTGGAGCCTGATAACATATTGATGTCGACTGTGGTTGTTGGACTAGTGATAAAAACATAAAAAATTGTTTATGTATTTGTATAAGCTCGTTTTTTGTGTCCCTTGAATTCCTTTTCCAGTTTGCTTAGTTAGAATTGCTTATGAGTTGGAAAATTCCTTTTTTCTTTTCAAAACCTCTACAAGAACGAATAAAACTTTTTCTAGTTCCATTTGAATTTTTCTGGTGTAATTCCAAACATTTGGTTTATATTTATAGAGCATAAAAATGTAAATAATAACTGTGCTTATTTTCTTTGAATATTTTTTTTTGTAATCGCGTAAATACTATTTTTTGTTAATTTTTTTTTAAATTTCGAAACAATTTCTTTTGCATATTTTTGGCTTTTGACAAATTGGCAACAGTCTATCATGCTGATATTCCTAACTCGCAACCTTTTTTTAATTGAAACGGCAATTAAGCCTAGTAAACAAAGTGATATGATGATTTTTATGCAATTTTGCTGTTTTTAAACCGTAGAAAACAAATATTTCTTATGAATTTTTTTCACTTGGTATACGTATATATGTCATCATATTCACTTGAAACTGCAAGTAATTGATTTTTGACGAGTAAGAATTTCTTGACGTCAAGAATTTAAAATTTTGGTTTTGTGGTTTAAACTTCTCAAAGCTACAACAGTTCGGATTAAGAAAAATAGATTTATCGCTTTTTAATCTTCGTTTGATGCATGCAATAGAATACTGAAGGATTAAAAACGGTTACTGATCAAAACCATCAATCAACAATCAGGATTTTGAGTGATTTTTTTTGTTATATCGTTAGTTTCATTCTTAATTATTCTTTATTCATATTTTTGCGGGTACTAACGTATTAGCGTCCCTGCAGCCTAACTGGTGCTACGTGAATCGCATACTTTTCCACCAAAGCTGACTAATTGGTATTTTTTCATATAAAACAAGTTGGAATCTTTGTTATTTCCATATCAAGATGTGATTCGTGTGGCTCCAATTTTGCTGCAGTGATGCTAATACGCAAGTACCTTTTTTGTGTTGAAGTAAACACTCAAATGAAATAAGAACTAATAATCTCGCCCTTAAGTAAGTCTTAGCATTTTAACTTATCTGCCTCTTTTTTTATATATATTCTTACTAAAGACATACAATTATAATACAGGTCTTTCTGGAAATCAAAATTTTTAAATTCTTCATTACTTCAAATAGAACAATTATTCCATATTTTTCTACTCGTTTAGACTGGGGTATTGCAGAAAGGTGTCCCCCATTTTCACCTCTGCAGCCACAAAACACTCAAAGGTGGTGCTTTTTTGTCGTCCACTTCAGATGTTTGGCACCAGGCGGGGCCGATACCCGGGTATAACTTTCCATTCTATCTTTTGCAGGCGAAATCGGGGGGTCACCCGACGTGGGAGGGCATGATCTGCGACAAGACACCGACTGCCCTTTACGATAAGAGGCTTCCTGGGGTCAACCTGATAGCGAAGAGTCCTCTCCAGGAAAGAGTTCTATAGTCACGCGCCCATGTTCTTATGTTGGCGCTGTCACACTTCTGGGTGAAGAGGGTCAGCACGCCTGTGTTGAAGTGCACAGGGGGCAACTGAAAGGGGTTGAAGGACTCCAAAGAAAGAGCTGTCTGTGTTGTAAGCGTCTGCTTTTTTGGTTTAATAGGGGTGGAATTTTGGTTGATGTGTTAAAAATAGCATGTTGTCTGATATCGTCTGGGGAAGACTAAGTAATATTCGGAAAGGATAGATTGTCAATGAATGTAAAAATAGAGTACTATGCAGAATTACTCGCTATTAGAAAGTAAATAGTGGCTATTTTATTGTCGTTTTCTAATGTACTTGTCCAAATGTATTTTTATTTCGGTTTTGGCACAAGATAGTTTGAAATGATTGAGTATAATCATCCATTACTTGTGAAAAACTACATGTAATACAGGTAGAAAAGTCTTCCACTTTGCAAGCATATAACCCCCCCCCCTTTTTTATAGGATAATTTATTCCTCAGTTTGTGTATTTTTTTTTGACTTGTCAAATTTTTTTTTTTAATTAATCGGTATTTGCCACAGCCGATTTGTTTTCTACATTTTGCTAAAAAGCAGGAATTTAAAATATTTTATATGCAGTCCATGATTTTTATTATGATTATGAAACTTTATGTTGTGTTGTTACTAATGCCACCCAATCAACGCCCACGAAATTCATCGAGGCAAGGGGAGCTAGATTACGTTTGTCGTTTTATCGGTGACAATACGTTTTGGCTCCATTCCACCCCAATTTTGAGGGAGAACACCTCGAGGGGGACGTAAAACATCCTACAATGGATTAATATAATTGTTGTTACATACGACTTTACTGGAAGAATCAATCCAAACATATAAAACAGCTCAGGTATCACACAAGAGCCATGAAAAATAATAAACAACAACAAATATTCAAAGTAGAAACCAGGACGAATTTACATTGGAACATAAGGAAAAGCTAAAATCTGAAACAACAAGAAAAGAAACATAACAGATGTAGTCTTTACAAGGAGTTCATGAAAGTTCTTGGCATTCCAGTATGGCTTACTTATCTCACCTGTTTTGGAGACTCTTTATCGAGTTCTGCATTCAGATTATTAGAATTATATTGTTAGGAAAATTATAAATATATCAAGGTATCTTAAATTATTTACCCGTTAAAATTACCCATTTTACAATTTAAAAAAAAAAGGGCTTGGGTATTTTATCTGTTTTTAAAATTATTTCAAAAAAAAAAAAATTATATATTAATTATTCTATCAGAGCAAGAATTTATTCAAGCAATTTAACCATACATGTAATTTCATGAATTTTTACCCATCGTTATGCGTATTACTTTCCTCAAGGCAAAACAATATCTGAAAGCAAACATGTTAAGCAAATATGTCACCCATCCGTAGCTGAAGCTCTCAAAGACAGTTTATGGCTCAATTACCGCACTTTTTCTTCTTTCTTCCTTCAACCGCACAGTAGCTGATTAATTACCAGCAAATTTTTTCTCACGCAGCTACTGGAAAGGGAATGGAAGGGCATGCTAGAAAAAAAAAAGCAACTTTTCGGCGCCAAGTGCGGGCGATACCGAGTGTTCCACTCTGTCGATACCGAGCCCGGTCGGACATTAGGTGCCGGGCAGATAGCTCTTCTCGTCGGGTTATCAGTATAATGGGGGCGTCCACAACTTTGGGAGCTAATAAAGTACTTTAAATGGAGGACGACGTGCGCTGAGCACAGGCATACTTGGCTCGGCCATTTGGAGTGTCGATAGTAGAATTCGGTAAGTAGAGTTTTGGACATAGTATTATCTGCGGCAAGCTCTCATCGTTCGGAACAATGGAGTTATGGGATTGGGGATCGGTACCAAAATAAACTACAAAGAAGTACCCTGGACTTGAGCTTGTGGTCTCGGTTTAGTTTCAAAGATGCGATATTGCTTAGGATTGAAGCAGATTGGCTTATCACTGTTTTATGTTTGCATTCGGGAAGCAATACCTTGTTGAAAGCTAAAAAATGATTTGCTGAAAGAATTAATTTTACTACAATTTGATTGGTTTTGAATGATATTGCATGAGAAATCCTTTGTTTCACTCGTAACTAAGATTATTACTACGTATTCGTGTATAATATTCGTATGTCTTTTTTCGTTTTTGTATAATTTATGAATAAAGTACTTTATGAAAAGACTTTTTAAAAACTATTATAAAAATACTTTTTTCAAAAAAAAAAGCTGTGTTAAGAGCAAAAAATTTATATTAAAAAATACTCACAAATCACTTATGTGGAAAATATTTAATTTTGTTAAACATATTTTCCGATGGAATTGTTTTTTAAATTAATGTTTCGCAATTCCTTTCAAGTAAATAAGAAATTTGAGGACCTATTATAGATAATCATCCAAATATCTATCATAATTTCTATTTTAATTAAGCTTTTACTTTTCAAAAATTATTTTAAATGCAAAATATTTGAAGGAATGGTGTTTCTTTTATTTTCATGTACGTATTTCAAGTTACGTAAATAATTAAGTATTAATATATTACTATTTTGTTTTTATGCTAGAGGAGTTATTAATGCATTTAAGCTGCAAAAGGGGAAGAAGTAAACTCGCAACATTATATAAATGTATAATTAAAACATTTTATTTTCAGTAAAAGACATCCTTCGATTTATTGAATCATTTTGTGCTTCTGTAGCTTATCTACGTCCTGAATACAAAACGCAACATTAATGCACCAAAAAAGATATTAATTACCAGTTTTTAATTTTAACAAATTCGATTAAGTTAATCGATAACGACAAGTTTGTCTGGATGTTAAGAGCGAATGGAGTGAAAAATAGGAACGAATTAACAATTTTGGTCTCTTACATTTAATCGCATAATAGCTATATTGTACAGTCGTGTGATTTGAACTGTTTGAAATTCATTTCATAGAAGAAACTATGCTGAAAGTGATGAGTAAAGACAGTTTAAAAAATAAAAACAAACGTATAGACTAGATGCGAAGGCAACCAAGCGGTGAAATGACCGGAAAAAAGAATCGATTACTGTAAATTATACCTTTTTTAATTATCCATTCCAATTTTTATTCTATTAATCTTAATTTACCAAGTAACTTTTTAGTCAATAAATTCAATAATCCCACTATCTCCTGTGCTTATATTGCAATGAATAATTTTTTAAAGTAAAACTTCTAATGAAAATCATTCTTTGGATTACTTAACCCTACTAAAGATAGGATTTTGAAGCTTACAGAATAAACATTTTAAATCATTTATATAAAAAATTTATTACAGTCAATAACCGACCAGTTTACAGTTTTGCATGACTTCTACCAAATGTGCACTAGCGATTGCTAGTAGTCAAATAAAATATTATTTGAATTACTTCTGAAAAAGCTATGTTGGGGTTAAATGAATTCTAATACTCTTCCAGAGAAATAGCTCTGTTAATCCTTTGACATCTAAAAAAAATCATCATAAACTATCTGAAGTACAGCACACTGACCTGATTGCAGAATAGCAAGCTTTAGTCTTAATTCTATTAAATCACGAAATTATAGAATCAGAACATAATATCGATAATGTGTTTTAACTACATAAAAGCTTGAAACTAAGACCACTTGGAGATATCTTTTTTCACGTTACCATACTTTGAGCTTATGTAGTTACGCAACAACCAATTGTTTAAACATTATACTGGTCAAATTAAAATATTATCAGGCCTTTAAACCTCTGGATTACTTACAATTTTATTTTTTACTGCAGCAAATAAGTTATTCATATTCTTTTAATGTTTTCATCTTAAATATAATATATATATACGGAAATAAAAGATTTTCTAAGATTTTATATATATATCCAGAACAGTGGCGCATACAAGAGGGTGTCCTAGGGGTCCGGACCCCCAAAAAGCCCTTGGGTTTTTCTTCGATTGATGATAATCCTATATATAATTAAGTACTTGTAATTAACAATTTATTTTATTAATTAATGCTAATTATTAATCCAAAAATTTATTTTTTACTGTTTTTTGGTAACAAAATCAGAAGAATCAATTGGTGTTGTCATGAGGTATGATATGAGTTGGGGGCTTTCGACCATGGACGCCCCCTGCCCCCTTTGAAAATTTTTTGTGTGCACTACTGATCCAGAATCCCATTTCACGCAACCGCATAACAAATCGGGATATTTTAAAAATGATAATAGGGAAACACTATAATGAGAGATTTCTCTCTAGTGGCAATACACAATCTCAATAAAAAGAAAATAATTCTTAGAAAGGAGATTTAAAATAGATACTGGCGTCATTATATCTTAGAAAATTCTTAAGTGGAAAAGTAGTCAGCAATGGAAGTTTGTGTAGTATCCCCTACATACGACCACTAAAAGTACCGTCCCATTAGTATACGCCGACGGACGCTAAAAGTAAAAGGGGGATTAAAAAAAGGAGGGAAAAACAATCTTTCTTCCATCCATGATGGACTCAAACAAGGGTCACCACATGCAGACATCTTATCCAAAGCTCTAATTGACGCAGAGGCTTCACACGTTTTAGTGCCCCAACTATTTTGATCGGAACTGCTGTAAGGGCTGAAACTGAGATAACGATATACAACTAAGCTTTAATGTAACTAAATGGAAAAAGTTGCCTTTTTATATTGACTTTTTTTCTCCCGCTTTGTTATTCATGAGCTTGAGTTGTTTTTTGAAGTCACAGGTTTTCAAAGGGATGCATTTGAATTTTTTAAAAATAAGATCTAATTGCTTGTTAATTTATTTGATATTTAATTTTGGAACTAAAACTGAATAATTGTTTTTTAGAAATGGTTCCCCAAAAATAGTGATGTTTTTCTCAGACTAAATGTAGAAAATAATTGTGTAAAGACTTTTTTAAGTATCCAATGAAATTAGCGATAATATATATAGGTACTTCTATTTTCAGTACTATAATCTATGAGGTAAAAATGGTCACTGTATTCTTAGCTAAGATTAAAGTTTTTTTAAAAAAGTTGTAAATGGTAAGTTCTTTAAATATTCCAAGATCAGAGTAGTCTTAATCGCGAACCTTTATCAATTGAGGGTTCGAAATCTATGGTCATTGAAGACCCGTCGTGTAGAGGAGTTGATAGCGTCGTCCTCATTATTTGACCATAGTTCAATATTAATAGGACTGTCGCCAATAAACTTTTTGTTGCTTTATAGAGCCAATTAACTAAAAATCAAGATCAGATGTTTATGGAGAAAAAAGGATTTTATTGAAAACTACAGTATATAAATTCCTAAATAAACATTTACATATCTATAAATTTGGGCAACGGGGTAATGTTCCAGTTTTGTAAAAATCTAACAATCGACATTTTTAGTCAGATTTTGGATACGAGAGTGTGCTATAACTTGTAATGGGTTCCGATATATATATAGTGCCAATTGTGCCTTTTCAGATTCAACCCCACTTTTCTGTCCTAAGTCCAAGATTGCACTTGGTTAATTTATAAATTCATGAATTTACTTTAAAACTGTTATTTTTATGATGTTCACCATTGAGAGATTTTAAACTGGGATTCTATTTAGTTTTCATTTTAATTTTTCTAAAGAATTTGTTTCATCTATATGCATTTAAGTATATATATATGTGTGTTTTCGTTTAGGGGAAAAAGTTTTGCCTCCAAATTTTGTTTAATGAAACAGGGTATAAATTCTCAAGATAAAACATCTTGTAGCAAGCTTTTTATGATAACGATAAAACTTTTTTAAATACAGTGATTAGTCTTCCGATTAAGGAGGGGGGGGAGAGCAAACATATTCAAAAATAATGATTCAGTAATTACATTTTTTATGCAAAGGGTATTAAGGATACTAGGACATGTTCGAAATAGTAAAATGCTAAAAATAAGATTTTGTTTATGGGACATATATCCTTAAAAATTTCCAGTAGAGTTTAAATTCTTTTGTGATGTTAATAAAGATATTTTAATCATTCTGTAGAAATACAAAGATAATTTTTTAGTTAAAATTTTTTTTTGTTTAATTTAAATTGGACATTTGAGATCTCATAATACATGTTTATGTTTAGGTACCATTTTTCAAAGTATCTCTTAAATATACAAAATATTTTTTGCACATATATAAAACAATACAGAAAATATAGTGAATCTATTTTTTTTAGTAAAATATTAAGACAATTTATGTAGAAAAAATTATAAAACTTTGCAATTTTGAAATTTTTTTTATTCCCCCCCCCCTTCTTTTTCACACACAACTATTTTTCAAAAAACTATGTGCTACTTCCACTAAAAAAACAGGTTCACCATATGCACAGGTATCCTGTATAGAAGTATAAGAAATTTGGAACCATATAGTGCAGTGACGCACACAAGGGGCGCGCACAGGTCCGGACACCCCTCAAAGCCCTTGAGTTTTTATCGATTGATGATAATCTTATATATATATGTATATATAACGTAAAATTTACTTGTAATTAACAATCTATTTTATTAATTAATGCTAATTATTAATTCAATTTATTTATATTTTTTGTTGACAAAATCATAAGAATCAATTGTGGTGGTGTCTTAAATATAATACGAGTTGGGGACTTTCGACCATGGACCTCCTTCAAAAATTTTTGTGTGTACTACTGTTTTTGTGCAATATTTTTTTAAGTGTAAAAAATTATGCTTTGGAGAAAAACTGAAAGAACTAAACATTTGTAAGCGCTTGTTTACATTTTTGTCAATTACTTTTTTCATATTTTATGATTATTTTATCAACGAACATATAAGTGTTATACATTTTTAGATTCAGAAAAATGTGCACTATTTTTTTAATACTAAAATTGAAAAATCGAATTTTTAAATGTGTAGGATGTACAGGTTGACTTTAATTTTACAAGACATACTTTTCACTTTTAAATCCATCAACGTACACGACGAGCAAAAAAGTGACTGCTCGACTGATCCACCCAGCTCACACACGGCTTTCTTATTTAGTGTCTTTTAATCGGTGGCGTTGAACAATCATCTAAAAAGCGACGTTAAGAGCCATCCAGACGGACGTGAGTGTTTACATAGTTCGGGACGCTTTATCAGTAGGACGGCGTCGCCAGTGTTTGGGCAAGCAAGCATGCGTCGCTGCGTCTCGCACTTTCCACAATATTGAGGGAAGCGTCAGCAATGTTGTTAAGTGATAACGATTATTGGCCTCCCTCGATTTAAGTAGGTATCGAGTTCCGATTCTTTTTTTTCTTTCCACTTCTCCGTTCCATTATTTCACCATCTTGTTTGTTTAATGGTGATTCTCAAGGCGCCTCCTTGGTTTTGTTTGATTTCGACGGGTGATATGTTTTTGTTTGCTTCCTAGCCCAGGAATCATGCGGTTTTTAACCAATTACGCGGTTCGATTTTTTTTTGTGTGGTGTTTTGGTTCTTTTGTAGTAAAATTGGTGTACTTATCACCCCTGACTTCTTCTACCGCCATACATTGTTCTGAGTTGCTTTGCTCTGGAAAGAAATGCCGATGATTGAGTCAATGGCATACATACACAGACAATTTTTATGGGATGGGTTTACGTTTTAACCCCGAAACTGCCGTTTAAAAGTTACGCGACTCGAAGAAATGGCACAAATAAAAGAAAAGTTTCACCGAAATAAGTAAATACTTTACAAAAAAAAAAAAACTGTTAGTCATTTTATAACATTCCAAAGCCTTCGGAATAGTTTTACTGATTCCTAAGCAAAGCAAAGAATTGTATTTCGGAAAAACGGATATATACGTCCGGGACACATAGCGCACCGGTTGATCGAGACGGATATATACGTCGATGGCACTTAAGAAAACATAGATAAAAGTGCAGAGGTATAAGATTTGCTAAAAATTAAAAATTTCTTAATATATGTGGGAGGGGTCTGAGCCCCCAGACTCCCCCCTTATGTACGCCACTGGATTGAGTCGTTCATTTTTGATTCTTATTAATTAACCCCTGAACTTCCAATTCAAAGTGACGCGATTATCTCCTAGTATCTCCCGTTTTCACATAGGCTCATGTATGCGGTGTATTGGGGGGGGGGGGGGGATAAATGGCTCAAATAAGCAAATTTTTCTCTGAAATAGGTAAATCCCTTCCAAACAATATTTAAGCCATTTTATTATATTCCAAAGACTTCGGAATAGTTTTACTGGTAGCTGCGCAATGAAAAGAATCGTATTTTGGTAGGACGGATATGTAAGTCCAGGACACATAGCGCACCGGTTGCGCGAGACGGATAGATACGTCAATGGCACTTAAAGGGGTTAAGAAAAATTAAGAGGCATAAGAGTTGCTAAAAATTAAATTTCTTGGTGTATTGGGGTGTTCTTAGAACCATGGTTAAAAATTACAAGGCCCGTCGTAAATAACTCTCGTATTTCACATAGTGACTTTTATAAATAATCCCTCACTCGATATTTTGTTTTGTTAATTACAAGCGGGAGAAAAGTATCAAATTGAAATATTTTTTAATACAAAAATATAAAGTAATACCGGAGGGCTTCATAGATAATTATAAAAAGGTTCTTTTATATACATTATGGGTGCAAAGCAAATTTAAATTATCTCTAAAAATTTTCAATCGTCTGATTTTTTTAAGAAAATTAAGCATAAGAGATGTTTGTAAAACAATGTTATGTTAGATATAAGTTGTACTTTATATAAAACGTAAAATTATTTTTTTAAAAAAATCAATGTTTATTCATATTGTATAATATAGCGGTTACTTTTTATATTTATTATCAAATAAAGTATTAATAAAACGGGTTACAATAAGCCTGTCTTTGTGATGCCTATCAATTCAGCTAACATTCCCCCTTTATTTATTAAGCATTTAGGCTGTCAAGAACAATAAACAAATACAATTTAACTCTTTTTACGATACTATTTTAAAACAATGTATTATGTTCGAAAATATTTACGTCTTGTTTTTCTTCCAGGCGGATGTTTCCCACTGTTCGAGTCTCCTTCTCAGGAACTGAATTACACTCGAAGTACTGGGTGTACATGGACATAGTACCTGTAGACAATAAGAGGTATCGTTACGCATATCACAGGTCATCATGGCTGGTGGCCGGAAAGGCAGATCCTCCTTCTCCCTCGAGACTGTACCTGCACCCTGACTCCCCTTTCACGGGTGAACAGCTCAAGAAACAGATCGTCTCGTTTGAAAAAGTCAAGCTTACAAACAATGAGATGGACAGACAGGGACATGTAAGTTCACAATCCAAATTCATTAAGAAATGCTAACAATATTTTTGCGAGATTTGTGTGTGTGTTTGAGTATAATAGCAAGCCTGCTAAGTGATACATGAGTTTTTTTTTATTTGAGACAGATAAAATAATTCTCCTGCTTGAAATAAGATAACATTAAAATAAAGAATATATAACAAAAGTTCCGAATCAAATAAAATCGAACAAATAAGATATAAAGTCAAAGTAGTACATTACAAAATTAAACTACTACTACTTAAGCATCACAGCCTGTTGTATGCTAAGGCTGTCTTGCAAGCTTGCCCTCCATCGGTTTTACTCCAATTACTCGTGTCATTTTCAACATTATCCAACCATTAACTTGGTGGTCTTCCTTCTTTCTTTCGTCTTCCATCGATTTTTGAAAAAGTTAATTCTTTTTAGTTGGAAATAAGTTATTATATCTAAATATGTTATCCGGCCATCCAATGCAGCATGTTTTGGCTATTTTTACAATGTTGTGCATTAACAATTAAGTAAAAAAAATTAAACAGTTAAGTAAAAAAAACCAAGTCAGTGAAGTAATGTAAGCAAAACTATTAAGTTATAAAATCACATTAATGAAAATGCAAAATGTGTGAATGAGGTTTACTTGAAACTAGCTAAAAAAAAAATCAGAAGGTCAGTTGGTTTTAAAAGCATGCAATTTAACCTTCAGGCATTTGCTTCCTTTCTTGAATCTTGAACAAAAAAAGATAAGATGTTCAACACTTTGCTCAAAACCAATATTGCAGTCATAGTTTAAAAGGGTACAGTTTATATATATATTATCTGTAGATTTACATTTTAAAATTACTATGGTCAGCAAGGAATTGTACGATTTTTGAATTGCAAGAGTGGATTAATTTAAGTTTTTCAAAAAAAAAGAGGGGGGAGATTAAAACGTGTTGATTTGTTTCTTTAGGGCTGAATTCTGGATTGGTTGCAAAAAAATTTGTGTGTGTGTGTAAATGCATCGATTAAAATGTCACATATTTTCAAATCCTTTATTTTTTACATCCATGCTTTCTTATGAGAATAAGTTAGTTATATGTAGAATCAAAGAGCAATTGATGCAAGGAAATCAAAGGGCTCATTTGATGAAGAAACAAAGCAAGAATTTAATATTAATCATATCGTAGATAAAAAAAATTACTTTTTCTGCGCGTAAGTACAATAAAAATATAATCTGCATACACTTATTTTCAATAAAATTGTAACAAAATTTTTTTTTTTAAAGCTATCAATTTAAATTATAAAATTATTATTTTTAAACAAAAGCTATATAAATCTAAGAAAACAAATTAATAAAGTTTTAAAATAAAATTTTTCACGAGTCTTTTTAATGGTGGGTAGTGTACCTGGCAATTTGAAACGAAAAAGAAATATTATACCTTTTCGTGCGTCTTTTCTCTAGAATTTTCATGCGGAAACCCTATCCAGATTTGAAGAAAAAAAGCATTTACAACATTAAAACCCTTTCGTTTCAACATATCAAATCAAATTTGCTTTAAAACGCCAAAACACGCGTTAAAACACAGTCACGAATTAACCTTGAGGTAGTAAAAAAAAAAGCAAAAGAAAACTTCGGGAAAAGAATCTGGCAATCACCCCTCCCCCTCCTGTCTCCAGGAGGTGACACACGGTAGCGGAGGCTCGATGAAAAATCACTTCCAATCACGCAATGTCTCTCAATTAAAACAGAGAACATAACCGCCAAGTGAAAGGAATAAAAAAATAGAAGAGAAAAAAAAGAAAATTATAAATAATGCTTTCTACCACATAACACCAGCACTTCAAATTAATAACGCATAATAAATATGAGTCTAATAACTTAATATAGGTGCTCCCCGTAAAGCTACTGTGCCGAGTCATATAATTTAGAACCTCAATACCTTTTTTTTTGCTTCTTGTATTTCTCTTCCCCCAGGAGAAAAGTCATTTTTATATATTACTCGCGTTCAATGTTTTTCGCTCCCCTCAACCCCCCCCCCTTTATTAACTCAACAGTAATAAGATTTTCATTGCTAGAAACAGTAGGAAGTGATATTTAAGTTGTAATCATAGTTGTTAGGTCGACATTTGGCAGTGTTATTTCAGGTTCTACAAGTAGTTTTTAAAGGGATACGTCCGCCCAATGCCTTTACGAGTTCATGAGATCTTGATAAATTGAATTATTGTAATTGGATGGGCAATTCGATTTGCTAAGTGGGAATGAAATCCGTTGAAATGCTACACGTGAAACGCAGATGCTGTAGGCCGTCTCTGTTAAGAGCTATGAATGGCGAATGCCGATATATCTCGGGGGGTTTTCGATACTCGTGCATTGTTTTTATATCTGTTTTTTAAATTCTGAGAGTAATTTTTTTACAAATACTGTTTTTGTTTTAAGGTATCCGACTAAAATTGAGAAATTTGCCGAAAGTTGAAGAAAAAAAATTTGATTGTATTTTATAGGCCATCTTATTAGCTTTATAAGAATACCAAGTTTATTATTTTCCGTTCACTAGAACAAAAGCTGCAAGTGTTTTAGTAAAATCAGATGCTATTACTTTAACCAAGATATGTCCTACTTTAAAATGCGCTTTACTCAAAATGTGTTTTTTTTTTTTAAATACTCAATGGGGACACAGCGATTGCTCAAAAAGTTTTGAAAATAATTAACTGAAATTTTTTGTGTCTGTTCTGTTTTATAGTAGAAGTATTTTAACCTTCAGATTTATTAATCACCGTTTTATTACAAAATTTACAGTCCCTTATGTGAATATAATCACTGTTTTTTTTTAAGCAATTTCATATAACTAAGATAAAGTGCTCTAGTTTTTGTAAAAATTAAAATATCTCTGATCCTGAAGGTCATTTCAAAAAGGAATAACAGCAACAAATCAGAATTGAAAAATTGAAAATTTGCTTATAAACTTTGGTACAGAATGGGCCGCGTTTATGTTATTTTTTGTAAATTTTTACTAATTTCCCATTTAGTAATGTTCTCATTTTAGTAATAATTTCTTTCTCTTTTTAATTTTAGCATATTTTTCTTAAAATAAACTAAATAAATCTAAAAATGACAAAATCCCCATATCACCATTTTTTAAAAATAAGTTGTCGCAAGTAGTCGGATACCTTAATACACATTATTCGCTTAAGGGGTTCACTACACAAAGCAGGAGGGAAAAAAATTGATTTTTCAATTTTTACTAAAAAATTAAGTATGATTCCTGATTCTAATGTAGCTTAGATTTTAGCTAACTAAATTAGAAGTTTTTCAGGAATCTATACTATGTTGGTAGTATGCATTATTTAAAGGTAAAAGAGTTTAAAGTGTGAATTACAATATAAAAAGGACACTTTTGAAAATTTTAATCAACTTATAACTTTGAAATTTTGCGTACACATTGATACTATACTGTAGAATATTTTAATAAGAGATTTCTTTTTGTGTCTGTCAAATAGGTCACTCAAAAAAAAAAATTCTGGTTTATAATGCTCAAGAATTTTTATTGTTTGCAAGCTTTTCGCATGCTATTCCACATAAAAAGATTTGAAGGAAAAAAACTGCACAAAATTGTTTAAAATTTTCTCATTAAAATTATAATAATATAATAATGGGATTTATAAAACTGGTGATTGTTCGACCAGTCAATTTTTTAAAAACGTTCCTTAAACCTAGTCCTTAACATTATAGAGATGGGGGGAAATGCTCTGTGAAGTGACCCTTTAAGCTTCCTTTCCTTTGTAAGCAAGAAACAATATTTAAAAAAGTTATTCGTCATTCTTACGCTTTTAAAAATATCTAGATAAAAATATCTTTATTATCTTAATGGAAAACAGTAGGAGCGAATCCTAACCAGTAATAGTAAAAATTCACTTAACTGTTTTATGAAGATTTGAATTGCGATCACAAGCTGATTCCAATTCCATAATATAAGTCCCAACACCAGAGTTCTAATCTAACTCTAATGACCAGTACTCGGTTACTTATGATCGCAAAACAAACAACTTACAATTACAATCTCAACATTCTCTAAATTCTCCCTTCA
The DNA here is from genome assembly GCA_019973975.1 of Trichonephila clavata. Lineage (NCBI taxonomy): Eukaryota > Metazoa > Arthropoda > Arachnida > Araneae > Nephilidae > Trichonephila > Trichonephila clavata. Next base: position 69,803 of record BMAO01029955.1, on the reverse strand, counting down.
GACCACTTTAAATTTGGGATTCTTCACAAATATCTTGTTTTCCTTAAAATAAAAACTTGGCACCCTGGGCAAGACGTTCTAAATTTACCTGGCAGTGAAAGGGTTAAGCCAGTGTACATAATATTGGAAGCATTTTCTTGTATAGTTTCTAAAATAACATAATAATTCGACGATTTTGAAATAAAGAGGAAATTTTAAACATTTAACAGGGGGAAAAAAACCATATGTTTTCAGCACGCGCCGTGCCATGTTTTAACCAGCATTTAACTCCCGCCCCCTCCCTTCCCCTTTAAAAAACGAGACACATGCCATCAATCTGACAACTCGAAAAACCCGTCCATCCGATTTCATGTCTCCTTTCATCGTTTTAGTATGTTTTACGAGGGGTGGAGTTCCATTTTTACAAAACGATAGAAAGTGATATTTTCTTTTATTTTTTCTTTTCAAAGTGCGCTCGGAAATAAAAATGAAAATTAAGATAGCGACTGAGAAGAAAAGGGCAAATTCGGCATTTTTTACTGCTCCTTTTCTCTTTCAAAACACCTCGGCTGGAAAAGCTGGGATATTTATGACACTCCAACCCCCCCCCCCCCCTATCCTTTTCATTGTCGTTTTGAATTGATAAAGCGGTCTTTAGCCACACGCTGACCACGGCTGAAGGTTAAAAAGCATGCTTTATGGACTTGAAGTTCACACCCAAAGCTCTTCAGTTGTGCAAGGTGCATTGGACGCATAAAACGGAACGATTTGATTGGTTAGGTTCTTTATGGCTTCACATTTAAGAGATTAGGGCATTGTTGAAGGAATGAATCCGATGATTTGAATTAATATTTGTTCATTGTGAGAGGTTGTTTTAACGGCCCGGCCTGTTTTAATGTTTTCCGTGGCGTAAAATTAACCTTATCGTTATAAATATAGATCGGGCATTTTTATTGTTCATTTTGATTTCCCAGGTGTGAGAAAGTACTCATAAAATAAAAATAATTGGATGTTTATTGATGGATCAAAGTTGATTATCTGTTTGATAAATAAGAGATCAAAATACCGCTTCAATTGGCGGTAACTCTTTAGAGATAAACTTAAGGTGGTTTTCTTTTGAAAGGAAATAAAATACGGTAAATTGGTCCGCATGACGAAATCCTATTGTACTCTTAACTGTTTTAATAATTCCAAGCCTTTCTTGGAGTGCCATTTTATTGTTTTGATGTTTTTGTTATGTTACTTTATATTTGTAATATATTTGTGTGTAGTTCTTTGTTTTCACTCAGTATTGAACGGAAATTTTTGAAGTTTTTATACTCCTTTAAAAGGTTGGTTGAAACTTAATTTCATGTTAAAATAGTTTGAGAATTGTGTTGTTGATCCATGGGTAATACTTTAATTACTCAGTATCAATTTGTTGTGTGCTTGAGTTTAGAAACGAGCAAAACATTGTTTATGTTAATTGATGGAGATATTTGTAAACTTATGGGGGGGGGGAGTTTAAAGTTTAATTATAGCTGTAAAGTGCCTTAAGATTCGGCATAGCTCGATCCGTATATTGTTTATTTGAAAGTCATAAAATTATTCGATTATTAAAACCTGAAACAAAAATTTGCAACTATTTAAATGAGTCTTAATTAAAAGTTCCGTAAACGTTAATCATTAATTTTTTAATAAGAACTTTTAATTTGAACAAACTAAAACACAAATGTAGCATCTGTATATACACTTCGTAAACGCCGTTATCATTTGATTAGGTAAATATTCACTATAAAATGGAATTTTCTTTGATAGATTCAGTTTGTTCCCTCAAAAATTTAATTTTAGATTAAAACTGCTTTGTTCCTCAATTATATAAGCCGAATACTGAAATATCGGAAGCAATGGGCTATCCGTGGGATCTATCCTTTCTAAGATCCTTCTGTCCAGCTCAGTTGGTATTTTTAGCTAAAACAATGCCTCAATACAAGTGAACATCACTACCAAATAATATATAAATAGTATAGATTTCTGTCGTCAGCGTCGTAGATGGTTGTGGATTAGTTGATTAGTGCCCTGTGGATCCTATACCCACATTGTCATATCAATATTTTGAAATTCTTCTTTCCATCCGTTATGACCTAGTAGTGTGAGGTTTGAGGTTGGATCTCGTCTAGTTTATTCTTTACCTTTGACCTTCTATGAGGTCGTGGAGAGTATACTCTGCCCCACTTCATTAATTTTTAAATATACATTGGAAGCTGTTTTCCCGCACATGATTTGCGGGTACTAGGATTTCGGTTAGCACGACAGCTGATATTTGGATTCTTAAGCCGCAAGCGTAAAGTACGACCTATGTTGTTGTTTCTTATCCCATTTCATCGACAGAAACACCTAGATTTTGTCCAAGAAACCGTGGGTTTTTAAACAATAAAGGACTGTAGCAGGACTTGAGAGCAGCTGGCTCTTATGGCAACCAATGCAAGCCATGATGTGGGCAAGAGCGGCTTGGGTCGCATTGCAATTCGGACAAGGAGGGTAAACTTTAAGACTGTTGAGCTCGAGTATGTCCATTGCGAGGCCCAGCAAGAGTAGTTTCACCTCGCCTACTGCTTGTCCAAAACAAAGCATCACCAGTACGATTTCCTTCATACCATTCATGTACGGGGCACTGGCTCCATGAGGAACTGATATCTTTTTTGAACCTGGTAGCAATTTCTAAAAAAGTAAGGCAGCCACCATGTGTAGGATCTATATGGTTGCCCTCACGGACCAAGCCATCTGCAATTTCGTTCCCGTAGACTTTCACGTGTGACGGTACCCACTGAAAAAAGATCTTAACATTGGCACTCAAGCTATTTAATAGGTGGACAATACTCGTTGTCGTTCTATCACCATGCCTCCGCCATTCAGATAGATGTTAAATAGACCTTTGGTTATCACTCAATCCAAATATCTGTATAGACACTCGGTAAAGCAAAATTTCAAAGCCTCCTCAATAACTTAGAGTTCTTACCAAAAAAACTGAGCAGTTGTCAGGATTTCTCTTACAAATCCTGGACAACCTGCAAATTTCTTGAACTGTTCCGGATAATTAAAGTTGGTGACCATAAGCCAACTTAACAATAAACTCAGACGTTGCCGTTTGTGCTCTACCTAAGCACGTCAGAACAAGATACGTTTGTATAGCTTGCAATGTATTGATCCCTATTTTCTAAAAGTTCATAGAAAGCCACATGCATAAAACAATTTTTTGAATACAAATTATATCTAATTCATAATTCCTTTTGTAGATTTTAATATTTTCAAAGTATATTTTATAAATAACATGTAATGTGATGTAAAAAAAAATACAAAATACAAGATGTCCTACCTTTGAATAGGTGACAGTGGATGCGGGAAACGTATTTCCCACAAAAAAAGGCATTAAAAATCAAATTAATTTTAGGTAATTATATCTAAATAAATTTCTTTTTATAAAACAATCTCAATCCAAATATATTTTAATATAACATTATAAGAAAAAAAATGACCCTATAAAGAGTTAATAAACCATTTGGTATTTTAAAAACTGTAAGTACCTTAATCTTGGTTAATACTTAAATGGGGGGGAAAAGTTCATCTTTCAATGAAGTAAGTGCTCAAAGGATTTAAAAGGTGCAAAATGATCGTCGAAAGAAAAGCAATTGAAATCTTAAATAACTTCTCAACATATGTCATTTATTGCCGCTTCTATTCTTCTTCGCATAGCTAATTCACAATTGGATTTTCACTGGATTTAAATCTTCTTTGTTTTAAGCGCTTGCTAAAAAGAATCTCGAATCTATACCCTACGCCCCTGTCAGAGTGACAAATCATCCAAAGTGAAACCCCGCCTTATTGCAGCGCTGTCGGCGAACTTCAAAGGCTGAATTTTTTAGTAGGTTGGGGAGGGGGGCAGAGAACGGTTGCTGGGAATATTACAGGCTACTGGGCGCGATAGTGATTAGTATTTTTTACTTCTCTCCCTCCCTCCCCCTCTTTGAATGGCCTTTGTGGCCGCCAAGATATTCTTTTACGATGGACGCTGCATTGTTTTGGTAAATGCGAAAAAACTCTGATAATGTGAATGAAACGTTGGTAATGATTGTACGTTTAATGACTGTTGCATTTTACGCCCATTTTAATCTAAGTGTACGTAAAGGGTTGAGGACTCAATTGCGAAGCCCACTGTGAACAAGTTTCTTTTTATTTCTCACAGGAAAAATGGAATTGTCATCAATGTTGTTAAATTTTTTTTTCGTTAATTGATGTTGCTTCATTATATTTTTATAGCAAGAATTATATGGAATGCAAACTTGCATATACAAAAGCGAACCGAAGTCCTTGACATTGTTTTCAAGGTTTTGTTACTATTTAATCACGCAAGAAATATGTACAGGAAAGTATCAGTACAAAGAATACTGTTTTCAATTTTTTCCTCTTCAATCCTTATACTTAAATCATTGTTAATCAGTATATCATCTTCCTACCATTTTAAAGTAATTTTACTAGTGGATTAGTTATTTCGGCTTGTGTACAAATATAAGTTTTTTAATTGAGCAAGGGATTTTTTTTTACTTCGGGTTGGTATGTTTTTACTGTAAATGAAATGTAATCTATTTATTAGATTTATATAACTGCAAAGATTAAGATATTTTGAAGCCATGGTTCTCAAAGCAAAATATTTTCCTCATTTTTGGTTTGGGATAATATTTTACCTCGTAATTTATGCTTATAAACACTTTAAATTTACATACACAACGAATGATAGATTCTGTTTTTAAAATATCTTGTTTTACAGGGTTTCTTGTTTTTCACGAAATTATAGTTTAAATAAATCTTTGAGGGGATTTTTTTGGACTTCCTCTCCTTTTTTAACATTGGAATTCCTCTGGAATAAAAAGGTTTTTCTTTATTACATTATCTTAAATCTAAGATCTTTAAAATTCAGATACACCTTTTTAAATAAATATAGAATTTACTTTAATTTTTAATTTAAGAAATCAACTATTTTCTTTTCCTTTATTTGATAAGTTTTCGAAAATGACTTATCCATGCTCTTAATTTTCTTGAGGCTAAGAATTGTTTAGAACAGGGGTAGGGAATTGTTTTATCTCTTAGACGCTGCTAATACTGGAGATCCACCTCTTTAAAAAATTATTGCATCATTCATTAGTTGGCTTTGCATCTCAGAAAAAGTATAAATTATTCCATATATACAATAAATGTAAGTTAAATAAAATAGCATTAGTTATTCAATTTAATGTGCTAATTTTATATCTATAGCTGCAAGCACATTTAATATCAGAATCAGTTTGATGACACAAATGTATCCTATTACTTTTCTGTATTTTTTTAAAATCGGGAATGAGATTGCTTGTTGAAATCCTCGTCACAGCTTGCAAGTTATTGACCGATCAACTTGCATATATATATTTACTCTTGCTGATCTTCATAGAAGAAAAACTTGGCTCCTCCAATTTATATGTCAACCCAAACACAGAACATTTTCTTTACTTGGGTTTCTGGCAGTCTTAACGGGTCACAAAAAAGAAAACTCTTTGCGGGCCTTATGTGGCACGTGGGTTACTATTTGCATACCCTTGGTTTAGAACTATGATTCTCCACTATCTCCATGCCTTCTGGGGATAAAACTACTCAGCATTGGCAAAATTTTAATTTCGATAAAATCATAAGCATATATAAGGAAAAGAAATGGTATTTACACTTGAATTTATTCGTTTTTGTTACATAAGGTTATTGTAAGGTTGTAAGATTGGTAAGGTTTTAAACTCATATGGTACGATCATTAACAGTCCAAGCTTCTAAAGAGCCAATATTTTCGGATCTTTGGATTAAATGCTATCACTTTATATCCACATGAAATACTTGTACCATATTGATGCAAAAAGACGCAAGTATACCATTATTAAATCTTAGGCCAGCCATGATGTAGGTGGGGAACGCTGACAGTTTAAAGAATCTTCTAAGAAACCAAAATTTGCGAGACTATTCATCTTAAAACTAACATCCACGCGAGGTACTTGCACCCTACCGATGCGAAAAGACGAAAATATCCCATTAGTATTAAATTTCGAACCTTTTCGTGCCATGGCAGATGGACGAATGAGTCAGCTTTCGTCGCAAACTTGTGTATTTCGAACAACGGGAAGGAGGCTTGGTTCGCTTTGTATTCTCTGGCTCACGCGACGCCAACAAATCACACACCAACGTCAACCGATTCCACCCTTCGATTGCCAATAAATAACCCGGTCGTGACGTTCACTTATTACGATTGCCACGAAACTGTACACGCTGCTCTGTCAAGTGGAGAATGGCCCCCGCCGAAATGGAATTCGTTTTGGAATCAGGTGGCGTAAACGACCGGATCCTTTTCAGGCTTGTTGAAGTTCTTCTCAGTCCTCAACAAATTAGTTCGGAAGTGAATAGTAGAAATGTTATTTGAGAATAATGTGCCACACACACACATGCGCATTTCTGTAATGAATGCTTTTTGATTAGTTGATAAAAGTCAATTAAAATATTTTACCAATGATTTAAATATAATCGGTTCATATCCAGACTTAGAGAACAAAAATTGACGCATTTTCGATGCCAATGAAATTTTAAGGTACAATTGTTCAATATTCATTCACTTAATATTTGGTTGGAGTCTCTAGTTATAAGATATTTCGAGATGGAGTAAATATTTCCTTCTCTCTACAGAAAACTGCAATAGCTTATATTTGCGTAGAAAGACACTGGATACATCTTCAATGTAATGTATAATTAAATTTTGCGAAGGTTATTTTAGATAAGAAAATCTTCGTGTTAGATTCTGCAATTAAGGAATTCATGAAGAAAGATTCGGTATATAAAGTAAAAAACGATGTGTAGGAAAATTATAAAGAAAAAAAGGGTATATGGGGAATTTATAAATTCCCAATATACCGAATTTTCCTTTAAGAAAAATTTAGTCTATAGGGAATTTCCAAACGGGAAATTTGGTAAATGGGGAAGTTATAAATTCCCTATATACCATTTTTTACTTAAGACAATTTATATAAGGAAAGCTTTTATATATAGGGAATTCATAAAGTAAAATTTCGCAGGAAAATTCATCTAAAAATGTCTTTACATCAAAAGATTTAATCTATGAGCTCTTTTTTTTTAGTTATCTTTCTATGTTCAATAACAATATCATAGATACAACTATTCTCTTCGATTTATGTGAATAATTTTTAAATATTTATTACAAAGTTTTAATTGTTTTACATTTATTTTTTGATTAAAAATGAAACTCTGCTTTTATTGTCATGATTTGTAATCAAAGAATATATATTATACCCGATTATAAAGCTTTTTTTTCAATACGCTTTCTTCACAATCGATAGTCTTAAAAGATATTAAAAAATAATACTTATTTAGAGTTCTGTAAATTTTGAACGAATATTTTCTTTTGTTAGAGAAAGAGGCAAAAAAAAAAAAAAAGTCAAAAAAATCCTTCATCACATTTGCTTGTTAAATTTATAAAGTTTTGGGGAGAGTTTTTAAAATACTGTTACTGTTATGACCCTATTAAAGATATATCTTTAATCAGACAAAAATTAAAAATTCAATATATTTAATAAAATTTCTAACTTATATTTGAGAATTTTTAGATTTAAAATGCATTTATAATCATCACTTTCTCACTTATGACAACTGATATAATTATATTTTCTTTTTTCTTGTAGATTGTTCTAAATTCTATGCACAGGTATCAACCTCGAATACATCTAGTTAAAAAATCCGGGAATTCTACCCTATCATCACCAGCAGAGCTAGAAAATGAAGAATTTCGGACATATATATTCCCGGAAACTGTCTTCACTGCAGTCACAGCATACCAAAATCAGCTCGTAAGTTACTCCTTTATCGTCTTGCATTTAAATGTGATTTAAATATATGTAGCTATATCTCTTACTTTGTTTCTCTTGGCTAAACGAATGTAAAGTGTCAGAATTTCTCATGGTATTTTTAAGTTATTCAGGTTTTAAATATAGATGTTTCGCATTTCAACCGTCTTCACTAAACGTTAGAGCCTGAGGTTAACTTGGAATACATTTTCAGACAGAAAAAATGTCTGTTTTCATGAAAATTTACAACGTTACTATTCATACTCCTGTTTATAATGCTGAGCAGTGCCGGTTTAAGCTCATTTCGGGCCTTGGGCGCAGAAGGGCCTTGGCACTGGCGGATCGAAATTTATAACCAGAAAATCTGGTTAAGCCCAGCTTATCCGGGCCCCTTAAGCCTCTTTCAGATACCGGAACCCTGGGTGCCCACCCCAAGTTCCCACCGGTACTGATGCTGAGTTTAAGAATTTGAAAACATTTCGAAGCATTTTTCCCGTTTTACTTGTTACGTGAAACCTACTAAGCATTAAACTGTACGAGGTGAAAGGGTTCTCCACATTTTATACCATATAAAGTGAATTGAACCCAGAAAAAAATGTGCGTGGCATAACATAAGAATTCTGTATAGATACTGTATATAGCAGGGGTGCACAACATACTGTCTATGGTGATCGGTAGTACCTACACTGCAACCACACCTCAATTATAAAAATTTTATAATATCGGTTGTGTAACGTAGCACCCTCGTCAATTTTAAGTTCTAATCGGTCCCTCACAAATTTGAGCTCTGCACCCCTGCTTTACTGGATAAACAGAGCTACAGTGGTGTAGCTATAAGGATTAGGATTGGCCAATCCGTATGGGGGAGGGTTGTAACCTCCCCCACCCTCATAAGGATTAATGTTTATTGAAGTTTGAAGTCGATCACTTCTAATAAAATAAGATTTTAATTTTTAAATTTCTTTTTCAGAAAAAAAAAAATCGAAATACTGTTCTCTCTATAAACATTCTTTTTGCCTTAAAAACAAACGATGAAATTTTAAATTAATTTTGAGATGCGAGTTGAAGGAAAAGACAACTCTCTGTCTTGAATAACTTCTTGCTACGCCACTGTAAAGACAGAATATACTAATGGTGCAAATCCTTCCTATCCAAAAATAGTTGCTTAAGTTTTATTGCTAAATACTATACGAAGACAGTTTTCAGAAAAGATTTAGTTCCAATTCATTTTAAAATGTTTGGAATTTGACAAGAAAAAAATGGAAAGGGGGAAATACATGAATTTAATTAAACAAAAAAGCTTAAGATCTTTAGAAATGTTTTGTTCGTTATTCCATAGTTAAGATTATATATTTTGAATTACTATGAAATAATTTTGAAATAATATATATTTTATTTATTTTTCTAGATAACCAAATTAAAAATCGATAGTAATCCTTTTGCCAAAGGTTTCAGAGATTCATCTAGACTAACGGAACTCGAAAGGTAAATGTCTTGTATTTTTATCAATAAAATTACATTTTTACGATTTAAATAAATAATTTAAAGTATGTTTACATTTCCCCCTCTAAGTAAAGGAGATGCATATTACCATGTAATATTTTATTCTGTTCCTTAAGGAGTTTTTGATCATTGTAATTATTTTAATAAACTATAAACAAACAAAAAGTTGTGTCTTATTATTTCATTTTAATTTAAAAAAGCACCTGAAATTAAAAAATTTTCTCCCTATTTTTGATTTATAGTTCTGCGAAAAAATGTTTTCATTTCTTTGCTGTAAAACAGCTTTTTTTAAATGTATCTTAAATATGCGTGCTTTTTGAAAATTTTCATAAAATTTTTCTATTTAATTTTGTAAGCTTATGATTATTTCTATTCAGAATTATAAAGTTTCCGCCTAAGAAAGTAATTTGTATTAATGAAAAACATTTCGAACTCCCCATTAATAGCTTTCCAATTCACAATTCGAAAATTCCTAGCATATTTTTCGTAAATTGTGTTATAAAGCAACTTGATTTCAATTTTAAAGAATATCGTAAAAATCATCCTATACATTAAAATTTTAAAAAAAAAATCCTGGAGGTTTTTTTCTTTTGGTTTACATAACGGCATTCGTTGTTAAAAACAACTGTTTCAATGTCCTATAATCTTTAAATTTCTAGTAGCCAAAATCTTTTTATTATCTTTTCACATTTGAAGTAAAAATGGGTGCGCCAGAATTACAAGTGTGTAATTTGCCAACATAATGCCAGAAATTTTAACCGACGACTTAGGGAGTGGTCTCCGTTGTGGTTACCGGCTATTTATTTTTGCTTCATTGTATTTCTTACCTGTCCTGCCAGCTACTTTTTCCAGATTTCGTTCCATTTAACTAATTTTTGGCGACACGTGGGTGATTTATTTATATTCATGAACATATCTCATTTACGGTTTTGAACTTATCTAGGAATAAACAATTTTCTATTTTTTAAGACTGATATTTGATATAAAATATTCGTTTCACTGAAATTGGCTATTTAATGATGTTTAATGTTTATTTTTGTTTATTAATAAGCTCTTTCCAACCAACTCAATTTGAAAATTTTAAGTGTTGACACTGTGTGATATGGTCATTTATATCTTGTCCAATAGAGCAGCGGTCGCCAACCTTTAGAACTTCATTGACCACTTATATGGTTTACCACTATGTCGAACCACTATAATGATATTGTCATGAATTTTCGTCTCTATTTACATTTCCATATCAGCGAAAAGGAACTTCATGAAAAGCAAGAATGAATTTGAATGCAAAGCAATATTAACAAACTGAAAGGTAATGTCCTCAATTTACCATGGCTGCCATCTTTTATCCTCGGATGTCACTAGATACACTTAAAAAGTAGCTTAAAGCTTCGTTAAACTCAAAAGGAATTTTGTTAAAAGTAGCAACTAAATTTTTTTAAGAAAGTAGATTCCATATTCCATGGTATGTTTTGTTATTCGTCATTTCTGAAACTTAAATCTTCATTAAAATATAAATTTTCCATCTTTGCGACCACTTTAATAAAGTCCATATGATTTTCATTTGGACATGAGTGAGCGTTCACTCATGTACTGTAATAAAAAAAAGTGACTCTTTAAAATCTGAAAAGTAAATCAGATTAACTTGCTTCGTAATAGCGAACCTTTTTCGTTAGAAGCTTTTGCTTGGATAGATTTATTTGTAGTAACCCGACTTGTTAGTGTAAATATTTACACGCACTTTAAGATTAGTATCCTTTGGTAATGATGCTTGCACTAACGACTGAAAAACACTTATATACCCAGATAAAAACGAAATTAAAAGAAAACATCACCAGAATAGCCGGAAAAAAATCTTGACGAGTTTGCAGGAAGCTTCGCCTAATCTCATCAAAAGTGCCAACTTCCTTAGTTCTTCAGCAGGCAAGGTGACAACAGCATTTAACAACTTCCCCAAACATTTAATCTTTCCTTAGAGGAGAGGGGAAAAAAGACAGAAAAAAAACATAGGAGGGAAAAAATGTCCTCTCCTTTTCACGCAAAACTTTCCCTAGAAATATGTCCCCTCTTCACGGTCCAAGCAAGCTAGCTTGTTGGCATTTCGCCCTGAATAGCAAAAAATTAAAAAGCAAAAGACCTCCCACATTGAAACCCGGTCTTGTAGGATTGAGAAACCTAAGCCTCAAGTCCAAGTCACCATGTCCTTCTTGTAGAGGCTGTTAATTGACTTCTTTCATTCTGCCATCTTTCGGAGATCGACTTACCGGCAGTGAGATGGTTAATCCTGATGACGGCCGGCAATGGCCCGTGTCCTGACACCCGACACCTTGCCACCCACAGATAGCTGGAATGACTTACCACAGTGACATTTTTTTTACTCTCACTCATCCACTCTTTCTGTTTGTTTTTATTCGCGATGAACTTAGTTTTCTGTCCACACTTTTCATCCAAGAGAGATCTGGATATATATTTCTTTTTGCGCGCGCTTCTTTCATCAGCGGAAATGTCATGTCCCACTAGGGATGGTGGAAAAATGAATAAAAACTGAAAACTCGTCCTTCAAAAGCTTTTTATTGTTTTGGGGTAGAAGCCGAGATGTACTAATGGAGTTTTTATAATACATGGTTCTTTATGTAATACACGCAATTGTCTTTTATAATGTGTAAGGATTGTAAAATTTAGTCTTCTGTAGCCAATCCTTTAAAGAACTGCTTTAGATTCATTGTTGGAAGAATAATATTTGATTATCTTCCTTTAAAAGCTTATTATTTTGGTGTTGAAGGCAAAAATGTAGTCACCTTGTGGAACTTGTAAATACAAGTTCTTTATATAATATACACGATCACCTCTTGCATTGTGTTAGGATTGTAAAATTAAGCAATTCTTTAAATAATACTGCTTTATATTGATTGTTGGAACAGTAATATATTTAAAAGTTATAGTCTAGAGAAGTGGTCGCCAACCGGTTGTCCACAGACAACTGGTAACCCATGAAAATTTTTTGATGGGGGGTCTGTAGAAAAATTGAAACGTTATTTATATTTTTATGAAGATTCAGTTTCAAAATTGACGAGTAACAAAGCATTGTGGAGTATGCATTATACTGTTATACTTTTTAAAAATTTTCAGCTGCTACGTGTAACGACTTTTTAGTTCTGATAGTGTATCTAGAGACATGTGAAAGTCGGTTGATGGCCATGGTCTAAATTCATATTAGTATTCCAATAAATATAAAATTATACATTAATGAACCATGAAAACCTAAAAGTTGGCGGTCGTTGGTCTAGAACATGTAAATGAGTTATTGAGTTTGATTTAGAATTTACCGTGAGGGGAAAAGGTGAATTGCTATTGCAAATATGTTTTTAAAGTGTAATGCAGTCTTTTGTGAGCGAATAAATCCTTTTTACGCATATACGAGTAGTGATAAGCATACAGTGAATGACAAGTATAAGCACTTTTCAAAAACAAATATACTGAATGAATTCGGATCGATCTTATTTTAACACACTCTATAAAAGTTTCATAAAATCCTTGCCAATTTTTACTTGAAAATTTTTGAAGTCAATGCGTTACTTTTTCTGACTATTTTTTTCATACCTTTTTGACTTTTTTCAAATTTAGTAGAATTCCTTGAAAACTTACATAAATGATTTCCTACATGCATCAGAAATCGCGAAACATTTCATTTAAAAATTCCTCCAGAAAGCAACTTTTAAGTTCATAACTCCTGATTTGCGTGTCGACAACTCGAGACCATTCCAACCTCGCAAACTTCCTGGGGAACGCGAGAATCTGCAACTCATGCGAATAATTAGATTTCTCTTTTCTACTACAATGGTTTAACAATGAACGATGATTTAGCTGTCTCTGAAATATTCACATATCTGTTTGTCCTCACACTTTCTCCTCCTTCCCTAAGTTATAATACTCACTTACGATTAGTGAGTCAGCGCCTTCTTTGGCTTTCAACTCATCTTCACCCAAATGGCTTTGAACAAGGCAAGCCAGATATCTCCACAGAGCATAATTCAGTAAACAGAGGCGACAGCATGATATATTATCGGGAATAATGAATAGATAGCGCACTTATTTGATTATAAGAACAGTGTGTGCTAATGACACGTGCTGAAAAGATAGGAACCCCAAGTTCTCCGACTAGAAATTGGCGGCCTGGAGAGTGTAAATTTGCGAATTTCCCCCGGGATGGCAAGTTTGGCGTAAAACTGGAGGATTTTCGTCGCGAGGAGTGACAGATGATTTAACGGTAAAAGGGTGTCTAATATTAGAATTCTGTGGTGGTGGTGGCGTATGGATGGGCTGCTTTTCGTATGATAATGTCCGTGGCGGAGATCATGTATCTTTTTAAGTGCCGTAATCATGTTGGAGAGTCATTCGTCGACTATTTTAAATAGGAAACCTAGCCAACAAATGGATAAACTGTTCCAGTTTGGGGGTTTTCTCGTTAATTTTATTTTCGAGCATGCAGTGCTAATGGGTGAGACCCCATTCCCTGGAGTGCGCTGTTGGTGAAAAACTTTAATGGAATGAAGGCAGGTTCTTAATATAGAAAAAATTTGCATATTTCTGAAAGGAAAGGTGCTGTTTGAATAATTTTTTTGTGATCATGCTGAAATTATGCTATAAATAACATTTTATAAGTGTTATATTTTTGAAATTGGAGAATGATTTTTGATTGCAAACATTTGCAAACCTTTCGGAATGTGTTAATTTTAATGTGCACTGTAAGTAAACTCGTATGGAAATTTATTTAAAAATATATACCTTAGGTCTGCGAGAGATTTTTTAATTGAATAAAAAAAAAAGCGTAGATATTTTTGAAATTGGAGAATGATTTTTGATTGCAAAAATTTGCAAACCTTTCGGAATGTGTTAATTTTAATGTGCACTGTAAGTAAACTCGTATGGAAATTTATTTAAAAATATATACCTTAGGTCTGCGAGAGATTTTTTAATTGAATAAAAAAAGCGTATATGTTTTATTATTTATACAATCATGTAATAAAGGGAAAATGGTATGGTAATATATGTCTATACAAGATTCCTTCTTATTGTTTTTTTTAACTTGCAAAAGATCTGTATCATATCTGCTATGTTCTTGTTTAAAAATGCACAACAATACATTTCAAATCGATAAATTATCTAATCAAAAGGGTTAGTACTGTAAATTTTTCAGTCATCAAAAAAGTTAATTTAACACAAATCGATGACTTAAAGATTAAATTGTTCCGAATAAAAAAGTTAAGAAAAACAATTGTAAGGAATTCAACTTGACGCACTCACAGAACTATTCCTTTTAAAATGAAGAACTAGAATTAAATATCAAAATTAAAATTTACAAATTATTTTAATTTTAATACACAAATGTAGCATTTCCTAAACATTAGACAATTAGTCTCAGATATTTTAAAAAACTAACATCTTACAGATCTTTGACTTCCTATATGTTCGAAACATACCAAAGAAAAATAAATTAAAAACTAAATTTAGGAGATAAATTGTCCATCAAATTAAATAGCGAATTTTTAGGTGACTAGTTGTCCTATTTCTCAGCTTTTTAATGTCTTATAATAAATTCGCATCTATTACCGCTTTTCTTAACTGGTTTCAGAATAGTTCAGTATACACTATGCCAGTTATTTAATGAAAGACTTTTTCTTCCATAAAAATTGAAGTTTCTATTAAAGAACCGGGCGTCCCAGTTTTTACGGGATAACAAAATACCATCTTTCATGAATCATACTTCCTTTTGTGTAACAGGATCTACAAATTCATATTTCTGAGTGGTGTTTCATATGATTATAGTTTCGGCCTTAATTGGTAAATATACCTTTCAATAAAAACATGTATATAGCGAAAGAATTTTAAGTTAATTGAATTTCAATTTTGAGTGAATAACACAGTTTCCGTTTTTTAATTCATGAAAATCACGCATTTTGGTAAACACGTTTGGGCTTTAAGTCTGATAGTGATTTGTTTTTCATTTCTACATCACGTTGTCATATTTTATCATTGAAATATTTTTAATGAGAATGTATAGCGATATTTTTTTTAGACATTGTTGTTACTTTAAAAAACTATTTTAAGCTAAAGACTCGAAACAAGTTGTTCGTTAAAATAGCAGACCATGTCAGAAATCTAAGCATGTAAGAGATTTAAAATATATGTGTGGTATTCGTAATTAAACTCTGAAACACAATTGAATTACATTAGACAAGTTCCGTTTTCGACTTTGTGATATTTTCAATAATCTAATATTACAAGTTATGAAACTAATAAATTTCGCATAAGCAATTTTTGTAATATTTTATTTATACTTAATATAAAATTGCATGATGTCAAATTGTACATTAAACTTTGAGTTTTTTTAATCTAAAATTAAAATACCAGTCTATTTTTTATGCTAGAACGTTTGTGATAAGCGTCATTTCACAATTGGCATTTTAAAATTATGCAAGTACAAAACCTTACGTAAAGTAAAGTGTGCGCTAGAATGCATTAAAAACATGTTTTATAAATCTTAAATACATTGGTGATTTAATTTCTAAAATTAATACTTTTAATACCTTATATTAATTCTTAAAATTAAATAATACCTTTTGCTTGATTTTCTTAAAGAAACTAAATGATAATATTGGTGATTTTACCATCTCGCAATCTAAATAATCTTTGTAGAAAAGTTTATATATATAATATACTCTCTCTCATGTAAAACATTTATAATCTTTTCAATAATACTATACTTCTAAGGTATAACAAATGTAAAATAAAATATCTAATTCCAAGACCACTAAAAATTTTGAAATTTTTTTTAACCTGCATGAATTGCTTAAACTTTTTACGTATTTTTTCAATGGATTAATTCAAGTAAATAATTTATTGATCAAATTCGTGCTTACAATCGGAGTAACTTAACTTTTTCCACCTCCTGAAAATATTTAGCTAAATTTATAAAGTCTAATGCCTACAAAAAGTGATTTTAAAATTCTATTCTTATTTTCAATAAACCTTATTTTATACAAAGTAATTTTAAAAGAATTCTTGAAAATTTATGTCAACACACACACATTTTCAAAATGTTTTCCACACATAGTGAACACAAGCACAATAAGATGTTTTCATTACGATATCTCGGAAAAAACAAGTTTTAATTAATTATATAATGAAGTTGATTTTTAAAGTAATATATTTATTTTTTTGTCTACCATTAACTATTTATAAACGCAATACTTTTTATAAGTGCCCGACTAAAACTTGTTTGAAAAAAAATAGACGAGAAGAAATAACGTTTTTTTATATTCTTAGTAACGTTAAAGCCTACGTGTTGCTTATATTATAAAAGCATTACCATGCCTCTTTTATGTTTCTAAAAGTCATGAATATACATAAATGCTTTAAAAAAAACCATACATTACATTCAGTTTGGAATTAAAAGTCTGTAGCATTAGCTGTTGAATCACCAGGTTCACATTTTTTACCTCGACACGTGGTGCACCTTTGGAAATATACCATTACGAGATGGCGGTAAAAAGCAAAAAGGTTGGAAAGTATGGGGTATTCAGGAGGAGTAACTGTAATTGTAATCAACACCGTCTAAAAGTATCACGAGAAGCGATTCAGTATCTTTTCAGGCTCCTCCAAAACACAATCAAAACAAAAGCCGTAATAATCCATGCATGGTGGGGTGGAAAGAAAATAAAATAGGAAGCCTCATCTTACCTGAGGCCCTGACCTATAGGACGTGTGATAAAGATTGACAGATAACCCGCCCACCCGCCAAAAGGTGTGTTGCGCAGGCCTGTTATTGAGGTAGAATGTCGGCGTCCAGGCTTATGATCTAGGGCCGCCGATAAATGGCTGTCAGAGGAAGATGGATGGCTAAATTCAATCTTGAGGTGAATTTTTTCTCGCCCTACCCCACCTGAGGTGGCTGTGCTAGACTCTTCTAATGTCTGTGATAGCAGGATAATGAAAATTAGCTAATCGTGCAAAGACGTTCTCGCTTCTTGCTCTTCGAGGTGCTCGCGTTTCCTTGTTGGTTGTAACTCTTCCGGTGGAAGTGAGATGTTAGAAGGTTTTATTTCGTTCGTATGTTTATTCTAAATTGAGATGATGCGTTTGCCCTCTTTTTATGCATGTTGTTTTAGTTTTATTTTATCTCTTTGTGGGAGTTGTAAAGAAGAAAAAAAATGAATATATTGGTGTGTCAATTAATGACTTGCAAATATATTCCTTTAGAGAATTTGAATCTTTCTCCCTCCAAATGTTCTAATAAAAGCATTTTGAACTTAAATGTTTCGATATGTGTTAATTATTTTATATTAAGAAAGAGGACTACAGTACTATACTTTGACGCTAAAACTACAATACGGCTTTAACCTCTTAAATGCCACCGGCGTATATAAACGTCTCGCTCAGCCAGAGCGTTAATTGCCCCGGACGTATATATACGCATTTCCAAAGGACGATCTTTTCTGTGTACTGCTATCCGTATAATTATTCCGAAGGCTTTGGAATACAATAAAAGAACATTGACAGTATTTGCGAAGGATTTATTTACCACAGCAAATTTGTTTATCCCTTTTCTTTTTCCCCAATACATCGCATACATGCACCTACGTGGAAACCGGAGGCATTGAATCGCGTAACTTTTAATCGAAAGTTAAGGGAATAATTATACATATAAATTATCAAGATAAGTGTTAATTGTTGTATATAACTTTATGTATGACAAGCCCATGGGGTCACTTGTAATTATTAAACTTGTTCTTAGTATTGTTAAATTAATTATAAAATACACATATTGTGCAATACTGATACATTTATAAGTGGATTACATCAGTGTAAATGAGTATTTTATGTTTCATTATTTGAAAATGTGTTTTGTTTACTTTCAATAAATTAATTTTTTAAATCTTTTGCTTTCAACTTTTCAAAATGCTCGCCCCCCCCCTCGTAGACGTATCATGCCCCCTCCAAGGGGGCGAGTCGCACAGTTTGAGAAGCGCTGTCATAAATGATAAAAGATTTTTAAAATTCTATTACTTTATCAATTTGTTAGAAAAATTTTTAGATAAGAAAAACAGTACACTAACACTTCTGCTTTTGTTTATATTGAGATACTGCCCCTATATATACATGCTTCAAAAATTACTTGCTTATTTATAAATGATTAATAATACAAGTTAATTATGAAAAACATGTTGACTATAATTGTATATTTTGTTTAATTTCAGTTTAGAACATCAGCATCTAAACATGTATTGCTCTTCCAGGGAGACAATGGAAAGCTTGATGTCAGAGCATACATACTCTCGAACACCCTTTCGACCTATAATTGAAATGGACAGAGACGAACTGATATTCATGCGTGAAAAAGCAGACATGCTTGCTTTTAGACATTCCATCTTGCCTTTCTCTTCTTGGAGACCGTCGAATCCTGGATACCCGCATGGAGATCCTTATCCTCTACTCTCATCTCAAGCTGGCTGCCTTACGCCCCATCCATATGGACTCCCAAGAACTGGGGCTATGGTACTGCAGCATCAAATGATGCAAAATTGGGCCAACAGTCCTTCATCTCTACCTGGACTGAGTCAGTACAACATGCTGATGAACAATATGGCCTCGGGTTCTTGTCCTCCCCCTGCCAATACTTTAAGGCCTTTACCTAGTCATCCATCAGCAATAGAAGGGTCTCCCAATCATCGGTTCATGCCTTATGTATATGTCAGAAAAGACCAGACCAATGGGAACGATCCTGGTTCATCTCCACCAAATATGAGATGAAGGTCCGCATCCATGTAGAGGTCTCAAACAATCTCGAAGCAGTTTCTCTAACAAGAATTTGCATTTCCAGAACGTTCTGTGAAGCTCTATCCTTGTTTCTGATTGGATCTGAAGTAGAGATTGCAAACGCTGTGATTCGAAAAACGTAAAGGACAGCAAAACCCAGTTTGTGTTCCCCAAGTTTGGAGATAATTCCTACAATCAACGAAATGTGTTCAATCATTATTCCTTATTCTCATAATTTAATATAGTGTTTCGTATTTTGATTTTTCACTTTATTTTTAAACAGATCATGGATACAAAAGGAATATTTAAATAAATCGCAACTTGTTAGAGATAAACAAAATATTAAGAATTCAAGAATTTGGTACTGTAATTTGAATTATTTCTGATTTTTAAGCTGTTTTATTGTTGTAAGAAATATTTTTAAATGAAATGAATACTTATTGTAGTATAATATTGTTTCTGAGCTATGGTTTGATTTCTATCCATTTCTTTCCTTATGTCTTTAATTACAAGTTAAATTTTTATGTAAAAAAAATGCCATTTTAAATTGGAATTTTAATGCTATACTTCAATTTTATAATTTTTTTATAACTAACCTAAGACGTAAAAATGTTTCTCTTGCTTCATTTTACTTTAAATTTTAAACTTTTTAATATGAATGGGCTTATAAAGACATCTCGCAAGTTTAACTTTGTTGATTACTTAATAAAACAAAAAAACCCTTCTCTTTTTATGAAAATTATTTTCATAAGCATAATTTTTTTTAAAAATAATAGATATTGACAAAACAGTTAATTTAAAATATTATGGTAAATATTTTATTTTGAACAAAAATTTCATAAAACTTTTAACCAAAATCTTTTTACTTAAAGTTACAAATATACGAAGAAAAAATGCATTTGAGCATGTTTTAACTTTAAAAAATTTATATAATTCATATCAGTGGCGTACACATACTACTATTAAGGGAGGGGTTTTTATTTTAAAAAACACGAGCACGAAAGCACAGATTTGTAATCTTTATGCTAAAAATAAAAATCTTAAGATGTACGGGAGGGATTTGAACCCCCAAACCCCACCTTTGGGTATGCCACTGATTTACATTAACTTCAATCATGTCTCAAAATATACTGGTGTCCAAAATTAATGTTACGAACACAAAAAATGTAATATCTTTGCATGTAATTTTTTATTTGAGATAAGTTTTTTTTACATATTCTCATATTCTGAGAATATTTATGCTAACAAAATCTTTTTTACCCCCTGTCAGCTGCATATTAGCAACTAAGCCTTTGCAGACACGTTAAGTCCACAAGAGCAAAAGCCAGTTCATTGGTGACGCCATCTAACGGCGACTTCCGCTACCAAATTGTGACGTTTGAATTTTAAAACAAAATCTTAATGGGGGTTATTTCTGGTAATCAAAAATTCTCAAGACACACTGTGTAATGATTGAAAAACTGAATGTTTAATAAGGAATACGGCCGCCTCTTGCCTCTATACAGGCCTCACAATGAGCTCTCACACAACAAACTATGTTGTTAGTTTCATCTTGTGGCAACAATCCCCACTCTTCTATAAGCGTAGATCTTAACGTCTGGAGGATATTGAAATCGAGCAATGTAGCATCTCAAACATAGGATTCAGGTCAGGAGATTTTACTAGCCCTTCCATCCAGCAAATACCCTCTTCCTCAAGAAAGCCTTCAACAAGATTAGCTCGCTGCGGCTTCGCATTATCGTCCTTAAAAATAAAATCCTGATCATTTTTTCTCTCGGAAGAGGTGAAGAGGTTCAAGAACTTCATCTTTATATCGCTCTGCAATAACAGAACACGCATCAAAAATGTGTAGGGGTGTACGACCTCTTCTAACATGATGGCTTCCCAAACAAAAATTACACACACATCAAATCGATCGAATTCTTTTAAATTAGAACGACGATAGCGAGTTCCAGACTGTCTTCAAATAAAAACTTGACAAGAATCACTATTGGTATTGAACCTGGGATCATCAGTGAAAGATACATGTCCTCCACCCTTAATTTTCCCAAGAATCTTGGATCTATAAAAAACGAGGTCTTTTCTGTGATGGGTTAAAAGGGACAAATACCACTGTCCGTCGGGCATAAAAGGGTATTCTCAGCTAATCGACTGCAAACAGTTTGTCTAGAAATTATTTTTCCAGTGATAATGGCAAAATCCCGAGAGAGTTCCTTAGCTGTCATGTCTCAGTGATGACTTGCATTTATCGTCAAATATCGATCTTCCGTAGGTGTTGTAGCTTTTGATCGACCTTGTCCAAGTTTTTTAACAAAGATATTATTTATTTAAAATTGTTTTCACTGTCTGGATACCACCATTAGAGAAACATTTAGGTTTCGGGCTACTTTTACTTGAGACATCCCACCCAATGGCTCTCCATCACAAATTATCTAAACAATTGCGGGAACTCATTTCAATATTAATACAAATAAGTGCTTACATAAGTGTAAAAACAAAATTCAAAGTTCTACTGTGAAAACGGTTATAAAATTTTTCACTCAAAATGGCCATAAAAATTCTTTTTATCACTCAAAACTCACAAAATTAGGATATAAGGCTTTTATCTGCTCACTTTATATATAATATAAGTTTTAAAAAAAATAGAGGTAGATTCAGTGGCGTACACAAGGGAAGTGACCGGACGCCCCCAAAACCCTTGAGGTTTTTTTTCGATTGATGATAATCCTATATATATATATATAACGTAAAATTTAATTAAGTACTTGTAATTAACAATTTATTTTATTAATTAATTTATTTTTTACTTACAAAATCAACAAAATCAGAAGAATCAATTGGTGTTGTCTTGAGGTATGATACGAGTTGGGGGACTTTCGACCGTGGACTCCCTCCTTGAAAATTTTTTTGTGTGTGCTACTGGGTAGATTTCTTGAAATTGTATAAAACTTATGTTTGTAAAGTTAACTTTGGACGCTAGTGTACTTGGGGCGAAAATATATTTAACTTTGTTTATATAAACTATTTAGAATATACATTTCATTTTTATCTATTTAAAGTAATATATTATAATTAACCAAACTATAGCTCAAATTTACCAAGTCTCCAATAGCCGAATGTGCAGAAAAATATCGAAAAGTTGTGTTCAGAGCTAAATATAGTCCAGGAACATAATGAAATTTTCAGTTTTATCCAGTTACAGCCTTCAGATTTCTGAGTTTTGATGTTGAAAATTATTTATTTATATTTTTTAATGATTACTGATAGAGGAATCGATGGTAATGAAAGTGTGTGAAAAAGGAATCAAGGAACTAAGGAACGAAGCAATTTTACCATTTGTGATTTTAAAAGAAATGCGGATTCCCTTTCTTCAGATTTGTTCCTTACCAGCTCGTCTTTCATAATTGACGAATGATAATCTAGCATTATATTAAACCAAAGAAATGTGTAATTTTATGTTATATGTGAAATACAAATGTAACAAAGCTGTAATATATTTATATCATCGATTCCGAGAAAGATATTTTCTGATCTGTTTCTTTAAATATTTGTAGATAAAATGTAGTCACTTTTTATTATCAAGAATAGTTGTTGTTCACTAAAAAATAGATTACTTTTAAATATGTTTTGTCTGGAGTCTCTTCATTGCAATGAAAAAGTATAATCATTAGACTCATAGTTGACGAAATCTTTTTTGGTGATGCTGTGTAAATATGAACACTTGAATGTAGATTTTGTATTGTGCTTTGTAAAAGAAATTTTGAAAATTGTAGATAATGAGCAAAAAATTAGTCGAAGTATTGTGATCAGAAATTATGCAATTCTCTCTTCAAATTATTTATGTTTTCCTCCACTAGAAGCATTTATTCCGAATGATGTAAAATTGCTTGAAATCGGACTTGAATGTTCATATTTGTTGTATGAAATTGTTGCATTTTGGGGCATTCAAAAGTGGCTACTTCCGAATTAAAAGCAACTTTTTTTTGTGATGAATAAATGACTTTTTTTCTCGATATGTATTTTGTGTTTTCTTTTTTCGTCAGAAATTTACGAAATGATTACTAAATATTAATGGTTCACACAATGGTTCCTGAGGGTCCGGACACCCCTCAAAGAAATTGAGTTTTTTCGATTGATGATAATCCTATATAGTATATACATAACTTAAAATTAAGTATATACTTGTAATTAACAATTAATTTTATTAATTAATGCTAATTATTAATTCAATAATTTTTTTTTTACTGTTTTTTGTTAGCAAAATCAGAAGAATCAGTTGGTGTTATCTTGAGGTATGATACGAGTTGGGGGAATTTGACCATGGACCCTCTTGAAAATTTTTTGTGTGCGCTACTGCTAAATATATATTCATATGCATGTAATAATTTTCAATTAAAAATTTTTCGATGGATTTTCTTTAATTTACGATAGTTTTGTATCCTCCGAAACATCATGTGATAATTAATTCATTTAGTTTACCCTCCTGATCAGTGGCGAACACAAGGGGGAGGGGGCTCCTCGGGTCCAACCTGCCCATAGCCCTAGATTTTTTTTCGATTGATTATATTCGTAAAGTTTAACTAAGCATTTTTTAAAATAATTAATGTCATTAATCAATGCTAATTATTCATTCAATAATCAATTAAAGTTTTTTGTTCCCAAAAATCGACAAAATCAAAAGAATATGTCGGTTGGCGTATTGGACCATGATACAAGAATAGTGGACTTTCGACCCTGGACCCCCCCCCCCTTGAAAAATTACTGTGTGCGCTACTAGTCCTGATGGGAAACACCATTTTAACTACAACTTTAACTCTTCAAAAACTGTCGCCTTGACGCATTCAAATGACCATATAAATTAATCTAGTACAACCAGACATGTGTCCCAGCAACATGTTTGATTCCAGTGAAAACTGATTTTCTAAGGTATTTGGAAGAATACAGATTTACTGAATAAATTCCTTTTAATTTTTTTTATTAGTACACGTTATTATAATTTTAAAAATTATTAATAAAATCTGACGTAGCCGGTAAAGAGAAATGCATTATATAATTTTTTTTCTGACAATTTAAGATTAAAATAAGATCGACAACAGTAATGAGTACATCAATTATGTGAAAAGAAAGCTAATACGAATTAGTAGTCGAATGATTTGGTGGTGAACTTCCAATTGCAGTTCATTTATCATCCCCCCCCTATTTAACCTTGGTTCACAATTACAAGGTCCATTGCCAACAGTTCTCGTGGTGTACGTAAGTTGATAAACTATCAACTTACCCTATCATTTCAACTTTATTGAACAGTAATTACCATAGTAAAATTATACCACGGCAAACTATTTATTTAATACTATCAATAACCAGTGGCACACACAAGGGGGTGTCCTAGGGTCCGGCACCCCCAAAACCCTTGAGTTTTTTTCGATTGATGCTATTCCTATATATATAACAAATTTTAATTAAGTACTTGTAATTAACAATTTATTTTATTAATTAATACTAATTATTTCAATAATTAATTTTTTACTGTTTTTTGTTAACAAAATCGGAAGAATCGATTGGTGTTGTCTTGAGGTCTGATACGGGTTGGGGGACTTTCGACCCAGGACACCCCCCTTGAAAATTTTTTATGTGCGCTACTGTCAATAACTAAAGGCAAAAAGTGACATTTTTTTATTAAAATCTCTCAGAAATAGTTGTTGAAATGTAATTTTTAAAGAACTGGCCCCATTGATTCGCGCAATACTTTTTTGTCCGTCAACCTGTATTGTAATTATTCGTACCGTATAAAGAAATGAATTTACTGGTGATAAATCTTAAATTGAAATTCGGCAGAAAAGGCTTTGTTTAGCTTCTAGAACACTTAAGTCGTTGATAAGCTCTCAATTAGTTCTAAGCTCTTAAGAACACACATACACACAAATATGAATAAATTCATACAAGCCTGTAACATCGTCGAGCTTTCATCTTTAAAATGAAATTAATTTAAGAATCGCATGCTTTCATAAAATAGGTATGTCTTTACTAGATTAAGCAAAAAAATTGTCATTATCCTTTAAATTTTTTTTTTTGAGATATTTCATAAAAAAAATTTTCTAACTATTTATAAGTTCAAATATTTAATTAATTTTCTTGGCTTTTAATTACTTATTTGATCATGATGCAAAATTACATCTCTGTTTAAAGTCTGCCTTCCTAGAGTTTCAAATGTTCGATTTTTTTGGAAAAAAATTATTCATTCAACAGAACTTTCACTCGGATCCACAAAAAATACTAACGGGATAAAAATAGTATAAGGGTAACTAATTATATATCGGACAGTTTATGATATAGAGTAAAATATTATTCTTTTTAGGACTTATGTAATGTTTTATTACCAAAAAAAACCACTTATATAAAAAATTTTAAGTATTACTTATATGTAAAAGTAGAGAGACTAATTATTGTTGCCCAGTACCACTAAAGACCCGCCGTGTAAGGAAGCTTAAACGTCCTCCCGTTGGTGTGGTGTGGTAATTAGGAGATGGGGTGGCAGCTCCGGTGTCGACCTCGTCACTTGACCATGGTTCAAAATTACTGGATACGTCGCCAAACCCCATCGTATAGCTGAACAGTTGATAGTCATTCACTCATGAGTGGTAAGCTGTAGTCATTGTGGTATTCATGATACTTAAAATCCCTCCATTTATTTTATATATATTTTTTTAAAAAAATGATAAGTTCCCTTTAATAATCGCTAAAAATAAACATTGCGAGTTGGTTTGTTTTCAATTCCGGGTGAGTGAGTGAATATTAACGTCGCACTGTTAAGCTACACGAGGGCGACGGACTTTGTAATTTTGAGCCATGGTCAAGTAACGAGGAAGACACCTGAGCTAGCACCAATCTCATCTAACTACCACACCACACTAACGGGAGGATGCTTAATCTCTCGACAGATTTAACGTGCATCGCTCCCCTACATCGGGGGTCTTCAGTGGTAGGTACTGAGCTCGAACTCATGACACGCCAGCCATGATCCGATACCTTGACCACTTGCCTACCGCGGTCACTGTCAATTCCGGAGTCGTGGATCACTTACGATTATGACATTTATTAAACTTTAGAGTGATAGTTAATTGAAATCCCGAATCAAACTTTTCTACTGTTTAACTTCCTTAAACAACGTAAGAATTCACTGTAATCTCATTAGATGGATTCAATTCAGTAAATACAGAAAAAGGGCGTATTGAATTCTTAAACCATATATTGTATCTAAATCGTATCTCAATACTTCTACAGGCATTTTCTTTCGCAATTAGCAATATCATGTATATCAAGATCTCAATCCATCATATTCAATAGAGCATTACAAAATATAAATGATGTATTCATGAGAACGCCTTTAAGCGAGTTTATCGGGAACGTAAAAATAAGTTATAAAGAGTTTGTGCTTAATCGTTTATGTAAATGGAAGTGATTGCATTTTAATTGTATTGATATAGTCTTCCCTACCTAATCAATATATATATATATATTCTTTTAAAGGGGAAAAAATAAAATAAAATAACTGTGTGTGATGTACCTCAAGAATGATGACAATTTTTAAAAGTTAATGGATATAGTTATAAACTTAAACAAAATCATGTGTTTAAGGTATCCGACTACTTGCGACAACTTAAAAAAAAAAAAATGGAAGTATGTGATTTTTTTAGTGTGTTGTTTTTAGATTTTTTTAGTACATTTTAAGAAAAATATGCTAAAATAAAAAAAAATTATTGTTACTAAAATGGGGAAAAAGGGCTAAAATTTGCAAAAAATAACAAAAGCGGTTCATCTTGTACCAAAATTTATGAACAAATTTTCTTTTCAATTCTGATGTGTTGCTATGTTATTCATTTTTAAAATGATTCTCAGGATGAGAGATATTTTAATTTTTACAAAAACTAGAGCACTTTAACCTAGTTATTACTTGAAATTAATTAAAAAACTGTGATTATATTAACATAAGGGACTGTAAATTTTTGTAATAAAACAGTGATTGATAAATCTGAAGGTTAAAACATTTCTACTATTATACAGAACATACACAGAAAATTTCAGTCAATTATTTTCAAAACTTTTTTTGAGCAATCGCTTTTCCCGTTTGAGCATTTTCAAATAAACACACTTCGAGTAAAAAACGTTTTAAAGTGTGACATCTTGCTTAAAGTTTTGGAATCTGCTTTTACTAAACCACTTGTAGTTTTTGTTCTAGTGAATAGAAAATAATAAACTTAGTATTTTTATAAGGCTAATAAGATGGTCTATAAAAAAGGTTTGTCAATTTTTGGCAAGTCGGATACCTTAACAAAGATAATATTTCTTTCATTTAAACCAGATGTTCCCAAATTTTTTTGTCTCATAGACCCCTTGCCATGTTTTTCGGTTTGTGTGTAGACCCCTGCTTAATTAATATTGAATTTCTGCAAATTTATCAACTTAAATTCTTTTTACTCGCTGGTACTATTACTCTAACTTAAAAAGAATTAAATTTCTAACTGTAATGAAATATGGTGTTTAAAATTTAAAAGCATGTGTTAATTAATTAAATTAAAATTAATTAATACATAAAACTGTTAAATAAACTAACTAAACAAACAAATTATTTTAATTGGAGGGATGAATCTCTAGCACTACAATATCAAAATTTCAACATTTGGTATCAATCTTGTGTGGTTTAATTTTAAATCTCCTCTTTTAGTAGTCTTTTTTCCGAGATTGGCAACCGCGCTGAAACTCCTTCACTCTAGGAAAAGCAATGAAAAACTTCCTCACAATATTCCATAAGTCGGGACAAATAACAGGTTTGACTTCTTAAAGCCAAAATTGTTGGCATCCGTTTCTAAACTTTAAGATCTTCGTTAGTGCTTATTAGTTCCTATTGTAATTTGACATTTTTTTTCAATATGACCAAATGCATTCATTGCCTACTGTGGTATTGCCATAGTCAAAGCATTCTCAAACCTGGTTTCAAAATCTGAATAAAAGTTATTTTAATGTTGAACGTAGGTTGAGACGTTCTGATACACTGCCTGTGACAAATTTAGAAAATTCGGGACCTCCAGTACTATACTTCTTCAGCTTAAATCAGGGAAGAAAAGCTGAAATGATTCTTGTTTTAATAAAATTTATGCTATCACTTTGTAAATGCAAATTAACCTTATTAAATTTAGTAAATAAATCTGTTAAATATAGGTAAAGTTTGGTATACACTTATAATAAATTTTCTTTTAAAATTAAAGTCACAATCTAGTTTAATGAGAACCAGTATCACATAGACACCCTACTTACACCTCAGGGACCCCCAAATTAATTTTCGGCTGACGTAGACCCCTTGGACGTCGTCATAGACCACTTTGGGAAACACTGACACCCTCCAAAGCCCTTCAGTGTTTTTCGATTGATGATAATCCTATGTATATATAACGTAAAATTTAATTAAATACTTGTAATTAAAAATTTATTTTAATAATTAATGCTCTTTATTGAATTAATAATTTATTTTACTGTTTTTTGTTAACAAAATCGAAAGAATCAATTGGTGTTGTCTTGAGATATGTTACGAGTTGGGGGACTTTTGACCATAGACCCCCTTCCTGAAAAATATTTGTGTGCACTACTGACTACATTGATAGCATAACATATCAAAAATTAAAATTTGACTTGGAATTTATTTTAAAACAGACAAGATGTTTTTTTATTTTAAACAATATTACATATGAGAAACAAAATGACCAAGGGATAGGAACAGGGTAGTCTATTGAACGCCGGAGTCGTCGGAGCAACGGCAGGAATAAACTGACTTGAAACTAGAAGTTTTCTACAGCGAAAGGCTATGAGCTTTTATGAACTTAACAATGAACATACTGTTATGTTTATTTACTCTAAAAAAATGATTTTTGGGGCTAATAGCTGTCATCCCTAACACTATATTTTACGAAATAATTTAAAGGGATTCCGATGCCACAGTATTGTCTTAAAAATATATACTGTCTTTTGGGACATCAAATATGGCTTAAGTCTATTCTATTTTTGCCAAAATAATGTTTTGATTCTTATGTATGCATTGCTGTTAAATTGATTCATAAACAAAATTATAATATTTGACTGTCAGATAATTATAACCTTATAAAATTCTATTGCCGTACAAAAATCTAATTATCTTTCCTAAAATACAGTTTACACGAAAAATCTTTCTTGCAATTTAGCTATTAAATGCACTTAATTGGTAACTTATTTAGTGATAAGGAGATGCATTGGTTGCCTTGTTCTTTTGCTATTTATTAGGATTAAAGCTAGATTTTTTAAAAATCTAATTGCAATACTCAAAAGTTAAAATTGAAATTATTTAGTTAATAGTTTATTTATTTAGTTTTAATTTGGCTCACTAAATTATAGATAATTCAATGCAGCCATCCATCTGTAAGCAATACTCAAACCTGATTTGCTGAGTAGTACGAACCAGTATAAGTTGCTACATACTATTAAATCTTGTGTATGTGTCGTTAAGGTATGTGACTACCTTCGGAGCACTTTTTTTGAAGTATATAAATTTTCAACTAAACACTTAGTGCATAAAACAAGGAATTCACGAACAATTTCCACAAAATTAAAAATAATTTTGGATATATTGGGAATTTTGAGTGAAATTTAGTGAAAAATTGCACTTACGGTAAACCTTGTATTGAAAATTCTATTAAATATATTCGAATAATATTTATACAGTACATAAATGTCATTATCTGCTTGCTCTTGGAGCTGTAAGATTTGTAATACTTTTGAAAGTTTTGAAATGTCATTTTTTATGCAAGAACTCAATTTTTTACAAAAACTAATGTTATTTTCTCACAAAAAGTGCAATAAAATACATAAATATATACCCAGATTCGATCATAGTCTATACTGGAGATAAAACTAAATGTAAAACATTTTCTGAATATTTCAATTCAATATCTTAAAGAAATCCTGTTGTGAACTTTACCGTGAAGCAAAAAATTGAAAGATTGTTTCTCAGAAAATGCATTTAAAATTTTTAATGTAGCATTAAAATGTTCTAATAATTGTACATTTTTTAAACTCGCCATATTTATAGGTCAAGATCTTTTTAGCTTCATGTTTAACTATTTCGGACTTTTATTTAACCTTTTGCTGTTTTCTGGAGAGTTTTATAGATAACAATAGTCGTTTTTAGTGAAATTTTGATGAAAAATTGCAGTTACTCAAAATTCTAATAAAGGTATTCAGATAATATTTATGCAGTACTTGAATAACATCTTTATATGTGTTAGGAGTTAAAAGATTTGTAATTAACGTTTTTTAAATATGCCAAATTTTATGCAAAAACACGATTTTTTTTTAAAAAAAATATTTTTCATGAAAAAGCAATAAATTACATAAATATATACAATGAGATTGGATTTTGATTCATAACAGATAACTAAATAAAACATGATCTGAAAATTTAAATTCAGTATCTTAAAAATATTTTTTGTAGGGATCTACTCTGTACACTCCATTTCCGGTTTACTAATTATGCTATAACTTTGCTTCCAAATATCGTAGAAATAAAAATAGTGTTTTTGGAATGTTAAATGTATAGGCTATAAAATAAAAGCATAAAAGAAATTTCTAAAATTTTAACTAAAACGGCGAATTTTGGGTAGTCACATACCTTAAACATAGTTAAAACCAACACTTACCTTTTTTTTAAATAAAAAAAATTGAAACATGAAAGAAAAAAAATTGCTGAGTGCATGTGGAAGAAAAGAGAAACCAACCGCTTTCGTGTGTGAAAGTAAGAATTGACTTTTTGAAGCACATTATCATGCAGTACATTGATTTCAGGAAGTATGTCTGTGATAACGGCCCGCAGTAGAACGTTGAAGTGATACTAATGCTCCAAAGTGCTACTTTAACTGCGTGCAATATGGAAGAGGGTGTCGTTTTTCTGAAAGTAGATTGCAAAGGG
Source organism: Trichonephila clavata (assembly GCA_019973975.1). NCBI lineage: Eukaryota > Metazoa > Arthropoda > Arachnida > Araneae > Nephilidae > Trichonephila > Trichonephila clavata. The sequence goes on along the minus strand of BMAO01029955.1, from coordinate 38,618 downwards.
GAGGTATAGAATTTCCCATTCGCAAAATCTTCCAAAGGAATACCAGGAAGCTCTTCTGAGCATTGAAAAATATCAGAGTCAAAGGGCTCAGGGAATTTTGTTTTATTTGCTTGTGAACATATCGTTATGAAATTATCCTTCCCCTTCCTATTTGCTGATAATGAAAACATAAATTGATTAAAGATAAAGTTTAGATGAGTGGTGGGCAAACTTTTTTAATGGGGGGGGGCCATAAAGTTTAAGAAATTCTAGAGGAGGGCCAGAATTATAGAAAAAAATGCATTTTGTGTTTAAGCTTTTAATCATAATGTTATAAAAACATTACAGCATTACACACACAAATATTACAAATTACTTTTTAACTTTCATAATATTTATTTTAACTTTTATTCGAAGGCCCTGACATGTTATACGTGGGAGACATATGGAATTGCTTTTGATTTTCCATAATATTTTCGAAAGCAGGTTCCAGCTGTGACGAAGCAACTTTCAGCAAAGCGAAAAGGTATTCATCAGTCAATCGGTTTCTGATTGAGTTTTTCAGCAATGCATGGTCGAAAAAGTCTGTTCGCACACATAAGACGACGCAAACATCGCCATAATTTTCTGGCGTGAGCAATCATCGTTGGGAATCCATCTTTCGGAATTCATCTTTCGGCAGTGCTCTATAAAAATCTAGTTGTGGAATTAAAGAACAATTGTTTTAAATGGGTACTACACTGCATTTCATTCGCCCGCGCCTCTCATTTAACCACGCTTTGCACACCGTATTATGCAACACATGAACTACGCGGCTAGTTCAGCTTCTTCTGTCGTCTATGCATCTATTATTCTACTAAGTAAAATGCACTTTAAACTTCTCGACCGTCAAAACGTAATTGTAGCGGGCCATGTACTATCCATGTCGATAAACCCTCGGCGGGCCGGATTAAATACTTTCGCGGGCCAGAGTTGGCTCGAGGGCCGTACTTTGCCCATCACTGGTTTAGATTATTTAATAGTAGGTTCTTTTTTTTAAAAAAAAAATGAAACAAAGCCAATTTTTGGTACTTGTGTATTATCGCAACCTGTTGGCGACATTATATGAAACGAAGTACATGGATGCCAATTCAGCGGGTACGACACATAAGAAATCAGGGTTGCCAAATTGGCGAGTTATTAATAGAGTTGGCAATTGTTGCGATAATACGTAAGTACCCAATTTTTTAAACTTATTTAAACCATTTAATAATTTGATTGAGATAAGTTTGCTTTCATAATTTGATGTTCACATAAGATGTGTAAAAATAAGTTTTTTTATTTAAATAAAGTTTTACCAACTTTTGACTTAAGATATAAAAAATAAGCCTTATTTCGAAATAAATAGAAAAGTGATTAATAGTAGCAGGGAGGAGGGAGGGAGGGAAGGGAAGAATAATTAGTTATAAAGAAATTCGGGAAGTTGGAAAGTTTCTCTAAATTTAAATTCGATATATTCTAAGTTGATTTCATGTGCAGGTTAAATTAAAAAGGGATTTTCACTGTACAAATAGTGATTCGTAACAGCAATTATACTGCTCCACATGTATCCATACCCTGAAGTTTAGTCTGAGTCAATAATATTACATACGCTGAGTTTAAGCAATTTCAACAACAATAAAAGTAAAACAACGTAAAGTTTACAACAATAAAGCAATTTTTGTTGATAGTATAACAAAAAGAAATTTAAAAGGTTGCTGTGTGCTATCCTGTGTATAAATAGAAAAGTAATTAATAGCAGTGAGGAAAAAATTGAGTGCCGCCAATAAGAAATTCGTGAAGTTGAAAAATTTCTCTAAATTCAAATTCGATTAACTCTAAGCTAATTCTCCAAAATTAATAACTGAACTGCAACTTTCACTAATGACATTATAAATTCTTTTTTCCATACTCTTAGGCTTTTGAGGATGAATTCATTTAAATTGCCTTATGCATGTACAACAGCCTATTTCAGTCAACAATAGAATTTATCAGTTATTTTCACAAATTCGATGAACTAGGATTCCCCAAACATTTTCCATGGGATTACAGTCTGATTAATAGACCAGCCAGTCCAATTAATTTACTTTGTTAACAGTTATTCACTGTTGGGTGCTGCTGCTGCTGTTACGAATAGCAGCATTATCTTGTTGAAACGTACGTTGATTCCAACGAAATTTTAAATATGGTAAAAGTTTTTATTTCATCAGATGTAGACAGATGTAGAGAGTTCCACAGAGCTCCTTAGTTCCATGCAACTCCCCTCCAAAAATTTCCCTGAAAAATACTTTTTTGTCTTTCCTCAAATCATGCCAGAATGAACTAAATCCATCAGGACAGTCCAGATTAAATTTATTTTCATCACTGAACACAATCTGTAATTAAAAAAATTACTTAACAATCGGAGGTTTTTAAAATTTAAAAAAAAAATACAGTAAATGAAAAAAGAAACTTACTTTGTTGCAGTCTGTTTGCATGTATTTTCGGGTAAATTCAAGTCTTGAATTCTTGTGTATTAGTTTCAAAAATGGTAACAATAGTAATTTTTCTCCAAATAACGTAAGCGGAAGACTCTACAGGATGTCTGATAGCTTCTGAATTCACTCTTAGATCACACTATTTCTTTATATAGTTTATGGATAGCATAGAATTTGAGGCTGTCGAACAATTTGATATTTATTTTTAATTGTTCCGTAAGCTGTCATACTACGAAAAAATTCCAAATACGTTCTCTATTTTGTTCGTTATTTTTCTTTGTTTCTACTGTGATTATAAGATTCAGGTAAACCTTTTCAACGTTCTGATCATTGTAAGCCACACGTGTTAATTAGAAATTCCTGAAACATGCAATTATCTACAAGCCATTTTGACGAGAAAGTGAAACATGGACCCTTACTTATGTACCGCATCACGCATGCTCAGTTCACTGCTTTACCATGGCTCACGCGCAATGATTCTTTTCACATATGTGCTAATCACTTTTAAAAACTTTTATTTTGACTCTACAATTTTAGAGCATCTATGGTAAACCTATAAATACGTAGAGCTCTGTATAATTTCCTTACTGAATCCAAGAACGCCGTTAATTACAAAACATTTTATAAATTTCTTCCAGAAACGAATGTAAATTTGTTGAAAGAAATAAAATCGATAAAAATGAATACTATGGCTTAAAATTTATAAAATTACTGATGAGAGTAGATAATTTATAAAATACCAAATTATTTGCCGTAAAGATATGTGACATTGTTTTACGCATATATGTATAGAAAGTAGTTTTTTTTGTTTTATTAAATCAGTTTTTGAAAAATATAGGAAACTTAATTGGAATATGAAAAAAAGTGTAAAGGAGAGAACAGTTAAAATTTAGGCTCATATTTCTAAAACGTATTGCATTGCTTTTAAAGGGGTGCACTGTATTTTGGGAAAGTTTTGGTTAGAAGTGGTGAATAATGATAAAAATATTGACGCCGCTCCTATCAACAAATGAACGGTAATGTGATATTTAAGAAAAATATGATTACTAACAATTCCCAGAGCAAATATATCAAGCATGTTATGTATGCGTAATATTCATTTAATGTACAGTATACGAGAAAAACAACCATGATTCCACGATTGATTTTAATTACTAGCAGGGAAAAATTCATTTCTGCTTTGATGTATGAAAACATCTTATTCAGTGACGCGCAAAGGAATTTTTCAGGGGGGGGGGAGTTCAGGGTCGAAAATCCACCATTCTCGTATCATGCCCCAATACGCCGCCCAACATATTTTTTGATTTTGTCGATTTTCGGGAACAAAAAACAGTAAAAAAATCAATTATTGAATAAATAATTAGCTTTAATTAATAAAATTAATTATTAATAGCAAATATTTAATTAAAGTTTACGTACTATATACATAGAATTATAATCAATCCAAACAAAAATCAAGAGCTATTGGGAGGTCCAGACCCAGGGACCTCCCCCCCCCTTTTTGAGCACCACTTATCTTATTTGATACACAAAATTTCGAAGCAAATTTTATGTATTAAAATACGCGTGAAGAAAATTTAAGTTCAGCAATAGGTCATAAAAGTGCTGCCCGGAATTTGCATTAATGAAATATATAAACCATCAATTACAATTTTTTTTTACAAATGATACTAAAAACAAATTTTTAGCAAAATTCTCAGAAACAGGAAAAACTTTCCTTTGTGAACAGGTATGGAAGTATGCACTATAATTTCGCGCCGTGCAGTCTCCCCCCCCCCTTGTTTTTGATGGAATAAAAATGAATAGGAACACTTTGAATAAAACGTTCCTAGAATTTTAGTTGCGTAAAGGAATGCAATTTTTCGGCTTCAATGGCACCGCAGCGCAGAATTGATGCAATTCAAATTTTTATTTATTTTTTTATTTTTATTTCCTACGTGTGAAGAGATAGATGACCATTACCTATGGCGTGACAAATAGTGAATTACAGAAAATTTGGTGCCAACCATCCAAGCATGAAGGGCGTATTTGTATATTATATTATATACAGGGAAATTTACATAAAATCGTTTGAATGATACCTTTTGGCGAGACAATCCTTTCCAGTAAGAAAAAAAGTTTTTCTTTGAGATTTTACTTTACTTTGTTTATGAGTCACTTTTTACTTACAGTTTCAGATTTTGTTGTTGTATTCGTATGATTTGACCGTTAGAGAGAAGCGGAAGGGATAGCTCCCCCTCCCCTTTGTTAAATGAATATTTTGAAGAAATATATAAATTCTGTTTTGTTTTGGAACCGAGTATTTGTTTAGAAAAAGAGACATGTAATACATGTGTTTATTGAAATATGAAGTAATTGAATATTTCAAGAAGGGTTTAAAGCGTTGAAAAGGGAAGTTTTTTCTGTCCCCCTCCCCCCATTTGAAAAATTCATATATATTAGGGTAGATGGAATGTGTTTTTTTAAAGAATTTACAAATCTAACTACGAGTAAATGATGTTCTGTAATATATAGATAAAGGGGAAAATAAAGTAAAAAATTAACATGAAAATTATGTATTGTTATAAGAGAAATGAAGCTGAGGTATTTTGAGTTTTTTATGGTAAAAAGTCGAACTAATTTTTGTTAAAGTGAAACGGGTATTTTAGTGCTTTTAATATTTATTCCAATGAGAGGACATACACTAAATAGCTACAAGAAAAAAGCAAGGTACATTAAACAGCTCCTTTAGCATTTTTTTAACCCTACTGAGTCAAAATTACAGTGCACTAAAAATGGAAAAAAGTTAGATCTACTGATGCAGCGGTGCGGGTAGAGGGAGGTGGCTTATGAAATGTTGCATGTACATTGTGCTATTCACTGATAAGTACTCTTTTATCAATAATCGTCCCTTTTGGTTATTTATATTGTACAAAAAATAATTTTATTTTGAGTCTAAAATCGTCTGAACAAAAATGTCTTTGACCACTTTTTTCGAAATTCAACCTCTTTGAGACAATATTAAATTTCGAAATTATTTTTCTCTTCAGGTATCCGACTACTTATGACAACTTTTTTTTTAAAAAAAAGTAAAGATAAGGGGATATTTTTGTTTTTAGATTTTTTTAGTGCCTTTTAAGAAAAATGTGTTAAAATTAAGAAGAGGGAAAAGAAATTATTACTAAAATGGGAAAAGATGGATAAAAATTTACAAAAAAATAGCATAAACAAGGCCCATTCTGTACCGAAAGTTTGTGAACAAATTTTCAATTCTGATGTGTTGCTATGTTATTCATTTTTGAAATGACCTTCGGGATAAGAGATTTTAATTTTTATAAAAACTAGAGCACTTTATCTTGGTTATTATATTAAATTGCTTAAAAAAACAGTCAGTATATTCACATAAGGGACTGTAAATTTTGTAATAAAACAGTGATTGGTAAATCTGAAGGTTAAAATACTTCTTTCATTATACACACAAAAAATTTCAGTTTTCAAAACTTTTTGAGCAATCGCTGTCCCCGTTTGAGCATTTTGAAAAAAAAACAACATATTTCTAGTAAAATGCGTTTTAAAGTATGACATATCTCGCTTAAAGTAATGACATATGCTTTTACTAAAATACTTGTAGTTTTTGTTCTAGTGAACGGAAAATAATAAAGTTGGTATTTTTATAATGCTAATAAGATGGACCTATAAAATAAATATATTAAAAATTTATAAATTTTTGGCAAAATTCACAATTTTAGGATAGTCTCATACCTTAACCTCTGTATCTTAGAGCATCTTTTTCGCATATGTAGGTTCCGATTAATAATTTTTTCCTTCCCCACATTACTGCGATCCACCATATTTATTTTATGGAAGGAGTTATATAAATTGATCAATCTCTAGAGCTTGAGCTAATAGGTTTACAGAAGACTCATAGCAAAAATTAAATATCTAAAAAGGTAAGTATAAAGTATAAGAATCACAAACGGGTAAATTTCAATGATTGATATTTTTATATGCTTAAAGTTAATAATTTGAAATATTTGAAATAAAAGTTCTGATATTCGATTATATACTTCAAAACGATACACATGCTTTTTTAATTTGTTTCCATTAAAACATAAATGCTTATCCCGATCTTTTGACGAACAATTTAGCCTCGTGAGATACCAGAACAACAGCCACCAAGGTGTAACTTGAAATTCAGCTCTGTGCTTTGTTCTCTAACCCCCTTGTGTAATATAGACCAGTCTGTTGGTGAGAGCATACCAGCTTCCAGTACGTGGCTCCGTTAAGAAACTACCGAATAATATACACACTTTGATCTTCGTAGACCTATGATAATGGTGTGGGTGATGGTATGGCCAACTTTCGAATGGAAATGGTTTTTACCCTCCAAACCCTTTTTTTCCTGGGCACGTTTTTACCCTTCCCCCACCTCCGTTCTCATTCACATCTTCGGAAACATTAAAATGCTGGAAGTAGACCCCTTCCCCCTTTTTATGCACCCGTAACTGGGGTTTCTTTCGTAAGAAGTAATTTCACTTGACCGAATTTTATTTCTCTCACGTTCTGCAGGCTGCCAGTTCTAGATCAGGCGCGTGAAATACTTTCCTTGTTAACTCTTCACGCATCAGGAAGATGCGAGCGCATTGAAATCTGCAATTGCGGATGCTCTTGAGCTTCTCTATTGTTTTTGTTATAGTTTTGGGTTCGGAGGCTAAATTGGATCGCCGATTTGGAAGTTATGTCGAATAATCCAAAAAGGATAGGTGTCATAATTGTACATCAAATTTGACTATATGTTATAATTAAATTAGCACAAATTAACACGAAGAATGCTTATTTAAGCTGTCTATTTTGAACAATAGTTTCTAGTGGGATTAAAAGTGTTGTATATTATCAGCGGGAATCTTTTATGACATGTTAGTGGTGAGACGTGTTACTTTCCATGTATTTAAGATCTTCATTTTAATGGGCTCAATTCATGACTGTAACATAGTGAAGTGTTCTCCAATGGATTGAAAACAGTCATTAAACGAACTGTACTTACTGTTTTATTTGTAAAACTTAGATAAAATTATAAATTTCATAATTCGGTAAAAATGTTCAAATGTTACAAAATTTTTTAAAATAAAAACAAATATTATTTTATGTATATATTTTTAAAAAATGCAAAATATCGTTATATTATAAAAAAATTATACCGCATCGTGGCGAAATAAATTATTTTTCTGATTCTGTAATTATTTTTTGTCTGATTTCGTTAAAAAAAAAGAAGGATCAACATTTTAAAAACGTCGAAAAAGTAGGAACTTTTTACTACTTCCTTCCGACAGCGACTTGGCGCTCGTAAAGCTTTTTTGTTAACTCTTGTATAAATTTCACTCCTCGCATAAAACTTACTTACTGGGGGCTTTATATGAAAATTGGTTCTTAAGGAGTAAGTTCCAATAAAATGCATTTATGGTGTTATTATTGTTGACAAATATGTATTTTTTAAGGGAAAGTTTTTGTTCAAAGAGCAAAAGTTGGCAACAACTAAGTGCATGAACTCATTAGCGGGAAACACATTGTTTATGACGTCACCCGAGTCTTTAAACTAATTGGCTAAATACACATGGTTGTCATTATCATGTGACTATGACGTCACATGAATTTATTTCATTGGTCACTAAACTTTGCTCTCATTTCTAGATTTTAATTCTTAGAGCTGCGTTGTGAGTGCTTTTTTTATTCGTCATTTCTATAATGCTCTGATATTTTTCAACACTTCAGTTAGTTAATTTCTCCTTTATTTATTTGGAAGTTACATTTATTGGACTTTTATTTTTGGATTGTTTTCCTATCAGCTTATCAAGTCGTTAAAAGGAAAAGGTTGGTACCGTCAAACTAATTTAAGCCCACTCATTCAGCCCTTTGAAATTTTTTCCACATCTATTAGGATTTACTCTTATTTTTTATTTCATTGTATTTCTCTATTTCATTTTACATATTTGTTTCCTTTTTATTGTATTTTAGTTATATCTGTATTTTTAATAGTAATTCTTCGTATATACATCTCTTTACTGGGGCATTCATTGGCGTGTGTATTAATAAATTCTTATCATAGTTAATAATTTTTATCATACTAATAAAGTATGAGAACAACAAAATTCTTTTGCTCTAAAACTGAGAAAATGGTTATAAATATTTTCAACACTAAAATTTCTTTATGATCTTGAAACTTTTTTACCCATTTAATGAATTTTAGGTCTCTGTAAAATATGGAAATACTAGATAATGTTTTTAGAAATATTAATTCTTTAAAATATTACATTTAAAATCATCATGATTACATCATTCAGTGGCCAAATATTACCGAAGATATATGTTTTGATGGTAATTGTTTATTATGATACAGAAAATAAAAACGCATGATTCTGATTTTAAACAAATTCAAATAATTTTTAAAAGGCAGATTTTTTTCGTATGCGAATTTCTCTTCCGTCTCATTTTTCAAACAAAGAAAATAGGGCACTGATAGTAAAACTAATACAGATAACAAATGAATAGTAAAACGCACCCGCGTTAGCTTGATGTAAGGTTACCGGAAATAAAACTATTGTCATTGGCGTCTGGCGTTTTACTTAACACAACGATTTGAAAGAAAAACATTCTCCTCGATTTGGCAACATTTTTGCTCGCGTGGTATCATGTTTAAAAAGCACCAGAATTATTATATTTAATATGGCTTATACAAAAAAAAGTTTCGATCTTTGGGTAAATTTTTGAAGAAAAAATGCCTTCTCGGTTTATATTCGGAAATATATGCTAGTTTAGTTGCAGTTGAATGTTGCAGCTTTTTCAACAAGTGAGGGAAAAAAAAATAAAAAATTTTATTTAAAAAGTAAATAATTCCGAGAATTATTTCTCTTTAAAAAAAGTGATAATTTATGAAGTGGTAAGAGATTGACAGGATTAAACAGAAGTTGTGAAGCACCAGCAGCAGATATTTTTACGTGATAAAGTGTCGGCAGAGTACAGTGCTTGTAAGAAGTAATTAATCAATCTATTCTCCTAAAAACGCCTTTCCTGTAACACCGTTTTTATCCCTTCCGAAAACCATCTGTGTTTATTTATCCAAACAATCACTGCTAGTGACTAAAAGACCGTGTATATCAGCGCGTACACCTCCCTGCAGTCTATTAGCTTCGGAAGCTGTCAAGTGGAGCGCTGAAGCACAAGCTTCTAAATTAATCATTACGAATCACGCGGCTCCCTGCTGTCTAAACGAGTGGGAATCACCGGAAAACAAGAAACACATTGATTCCGACACCCCGCCGGATCTAATGAAACCAGAAAATCAACCCTAAACAAAAACGCTGGAGAGGAAGCCAGCGTTTAAGGACCCACAGCGAAGCTTAAATTCACTTAATGACTACAGATGTCACAGAGATAAGAATCGACTTTTGGGAGAACGGGGCCGTAAAGATCCAAGGAGGGGTCTTTCTGGAAAAAGAGATGGTGATCTTCGCAAAAAGGATCTCTGGCACAGATTAAGAGAAGATGCATTATCTCCAGATACGCCTGCTCTCAACTATTTCTGGTGGCCCAAAAGACCCCTATGGTTGGTGGAGATCCGTCAAATTGTCTAAATACAATGTCAGAAATGGTCTTCCGCAGGGTATGTCTTCATCTTGGAATACAGGCACGCGGCGAGGTTTTTATCTTTGGGCTTTGAATGTAAATTGAACACCTAGCATACCCTATCCGTCATGATTTCGAGTTCGGCTGCCAAGGCAGACAGAGTTTAATGATGTTTTGGTTGGAAAACTTTATGATGGAATAGTGAGTGTATTCTTCTCGTTGGATTTACCGTTTTGTGCATTTCCGGAGGGATATTCGATCGCATCCCTTTTCAGTTAGAGCAAGAACTCATTTTTACTGAATTCAAAGCTTCTTTGTTGTGATTAAAATGCCAGCAGCTACAATTTGTTGAATATATAAACTCGGAGTTTAAAATAAAACCTTGAAAACTTCAAGAATAGAGCCTGTTTTTAAAATAGATTATGAAAACTAAGTGTAAGTTGTGTTTAGACGAAGCATCAAGATCTTCTGTATGATCTTAGCATTAATATCTCCTTGTTAAATGTTGTTCTTAAAATGCTAGAAAATTACAAATCTTATAAATTTTTTATACCAAGGAGATGCATATTATGTAAGCAAAACATTAAAACTTTGTGCTTTAAAATAAAGGAATTAATTTTTTAAAAAGGAAGTATACGCCGCGTACTTACTTAATTCAAATGAAAATGATTTAACATGCAAGGTTTTTATCTATTTTTTTCTAAGTGTGACCTTTTATAAGAACGTTCCATCCCGCTAAAGGACGGTTGAAGGAGTCGTTCATTCAATGTTAAATTACTCATGGGAAAAATTGATTAAAAACAATAAAACTAAAAATTTTCTATTTTTTCCCACAAACCAAACTTTGCTGAAATTGAAAGTTTAAGTAATTGATTTCAAATGTAATGCTGTATGTATCTAAAATCTAAAAATGTGATTTTAGTTTCAATGTTATACTGTAATATATAATTAGTGAAACAAATCTATAATCAAGCAAGACTGGTGTAAATAGGAGTAAAGAAATAAGACTATTTTTTTAGTAACTGTTTTGGTGCGTTGACATTATATCCGATTCAATTTCAAAGCCTAAGAGTTATTGGAGCTATTCTACTTTGATCAGTTTTGTTTTGCTATTTTTTTGCCTATTTTCTTAACATTATGTTAGAGTTATGGAAATATATTATATATTAATGGTTGTGTGTGTATTATGAGTTATGACAATCTTAAAAAACCTTTTGTAATCTTTTAATATACATTTATAAAGAATTCATTGACATTGAATGAGACATTGTAGATAATAAAAAAAAGTAGAAAAATACAAGTAAATATTTGGGATATGTGCAGTTTCATTTTATACTAATGAATAATGTATGTAACAATTATGAAATTTAATCAGATTATTCTAAGTATTGAAAAGTTGAATTAATTAATGTAAGTTATTTAATGACTCTTGTTTAGTTAATTACATGAAAGCGATATTTATAATAATTTGTAACCGCTTTGATGGCGTTATACGAATTCATTTTGTGAAAGGTATTAAAATGATTACAGGTTGATTATAATCATTATAGGCAATTAAAGCATTTGAAATTTATGAATAGTTCTTGGTATTATCACTTGGTATCGTGGTATTGGATACGTGAAAAATTGATATAAATACTTCCTTCGAAACTTTGTAGTTATTTAAAGGAAAGAAAAAAATAAAACTCATCACAAATGGTATTAAAAAAATTAAAATTTTGCGATTTTTTTTTGCTGGTAGTTTGATATTTTTATTACATACAGGGAAAATATGTAAATGTGTAATTATTTCTATAAGTTTTTGTTTAAAAAAAACTAAATTAATTATTTTTTATTTTAGCTGTTCTTAATACAGTTTTTTCATATTAATTTTGTATTTGCATTCTTTTATAAACTCTTTACTAATGCTAATTAAAAATTTCCATATTAAAAATGATACAAAATTTAATGAATTTATTAAATTGATATTTTTATTAAAAAAATAAACATAACTAGAATAAATAAAATATTTTCTTTTTTACATTTAAGTAACAAAAATATCTCACACGTTTGTACTATTGACTCCACAAATGTGTATACATATCCTTAAACTTTTATTTCTGTATATTGTTTCCGAATATGAACTTTACTTTTAGCTTAGAAATTATATGTAGTAACTATTTCCATAAAGATTACTCAAAAGTAATATAAAAGTCAAAATTTAACGCAACATTTAAACGCTAAAGCAGTGTTTCCATTCAATATGCTTTGCATGTTATTATTTCTTGCTAAAGTATGCTTGATTTTTATCTAAATTTTTTACATGTAAATGTGTACTTTATTTTGGGTTCTCCAGGAGTTCTGAATTCATATATAACTATACAAATGTTTGGGATGGACTTTAATAAGGTTTGTAGATATTGAAATAGGAAATAACTCTTCTTGGGAGGTGCACACACGTGGTAGGCATTAGCAACGGTTCAGGGGTTTTGGGGGGGGGGGAGAATAACACGGAAATATGGATTCCAAGATACGAGTGATTCAATTCTAGAAAACGACTTAAGTGGTTATTCTAACACCAGTCGGACTTCTTTTGCATTCATGGAGGTCCTACCTCCCTTCAGATTGCGCCTTGTGTCATCAATACGAATGATTTATGACCTGAGGGTAGTGTTAAAGGAAATGAGAAGATTTGGCCTTCTAAGAGACAGTAAATATTTTTCAATAATGTACATATTGCAATAACATTATAGGATCAAAGAGAAGAAGCTGCCTTCAAAGAGAAGTTCTGTTAGCTGGTTCTAAGAAATATATAACCCTGCTTGCGTATCCAGTGGCGCATACAAGGGGGGGGGGTCCCTGGGTCAAGACACCCCCTCCAAACCCTGATTTGTTTCCGATTGATTATATAATTATACGTGTATAGTACGTAAAATTTAATTAAGTATTTGTTATTATCTATTTTATTAATTACTAGTAATAATTAATAATTCAATAATTAATTGTTTACTGTTTTTTCGTTCCCTAAAATTTACAAAATCAAAAGAATAGGGTGAGCGTCGTATTGGATCATGATTAGTGGCGCACACAAGTATGGAGTCCTGGGGGTCTGGACCCCTCCCAAAGCCTTTGATTTTTTATTCGATTGACTATAATCTTATGTATATAGTACGTAAAATTTAAGTATGTTATTAATAATTAATTTTATTAATTAATGCTAATATTTCATTCAATTAATTTTTTACTGTTTTTTTTTGTTACCGAAAATCGATGAAACCAAAAGAATATGTTGGAGCATGATGCGAGAATAGTGGACTTTCGACCCTGGACCCCCCCCCCCTTCCATAAAAATTTCTGTGCGCGTCACTGGTGTGTCCATAAAATAATACAATTACTGTAAGAATACAATGAGCACAGTGGATATGCAAGTAATTGCATAGTTAAAGACTAAAATATAAGGCTTAAAATAATTTCAAGAATTTTAAAATGCGATATATGTATGATGGGTATTTTTTATTGACCAATTACATATATCATTCATATTATACATTTTGATAAGAGATTTTTTTTGAAAAGGTAATAAAGTAACCGTATGATGGTTTAAAGAGTTAGTTTATAGTGTTACATGAGGGGGGGGGGGGGAATTAAATAGACTAAATTTATGTGACGTCATAGTCACGTGAAAATTTCAATCACGTATTTACGGTTAATCGGTTCATGAGCTTCACTGTAGCCCGATTTTGCTTTTTTTAATACCTACTATTAATTCACACTCTCCCTATATATATTTATATATCTTGCTCAAATTTTCAAAGTTAATAAAATACTTTCTATTCATTCATTCGAGCTCAAGTACATTTTTTAAAACTTGTAGTGGATGACACTTGATGTTAATACAGTTTATTCAAATATTAATTCATTAATTAAATTTAAAAAAAATAAATAATAGCAAAAATAATAGTGCAACAGCATGTACAGAAAGAGAAATTGTTCGTTGTGTCCCTGTAGCGCAATGGATAGCGCGTTGGACTTCTAATGCAAAGGTCGTAGGTTTGAATCCCACCTGAAAAAGCCTAATTTCTGAGAATGTGATTTCTTTTTTGCTATACTATTTTATCAGAAAAATTAAATTTAATGAATAAATAGTAAACAACATAGTCCAACAACATACATAGAAAGGAAAATGGAAAATTGCAAGGAAAAGCACTTTCTATTTTGTCACTTAATATTGTTATAGGGTCATACATATATATACATATTTATATTAATTGTAACTATTTAATAAAAAGTAACTAAAATAAAATGTTTCTTTGTTGACCGAAGTAGGAATTGACTTTAATTTTTTTTTTTATATTACTTGTTAGAAAATTTCTGGGAAAAGTGCATTGTGGTTAACAAAAATAACGCACACATGTAAGCAAAATGCACTTGATTGAAAAAAATACATGCATTAAAAGAATTTTTTTTTGTGGTTTTGATAAACTTTTTGGGGAATCTTAATACTTGAAAATTTTTACCCATTTATCGAGTTTGAAGTTTTATCTAAATTTTATAATTAGAACATCAAGTACAAATCTAATTTCAGTTTTGAATTCAATGAAGAACATGATTTACCTTTTCGTGTGACCGTCGTGAATTTAACCCATTGGAAGATGTTTTTAGTTTTAAATTTTTCACAAGTAAATATATCGTAAAATGGATCTCATTGCCTTGGTGTAGCACCTTTTCCATTAAATTAAGTTTCAGTTTTTCGCAATATAATTCTCTACTATAATACAGGGTGATTATAAAAGGGAAGAATCGTCGATACATACGAATTCATAGGGTTTATAACTTTTAAGAAAAATAACAAAATTTTAGTTTAAAGTCTTTTTAAAGCATATGCTCTCCTAAGAATTGCATGCAAAACAACAGTTAACAGTTGTGGTTACAATTGCAAATTTTCGAAAATTTCAAACGGCAGTATCTATTTTTTTTATTGGAATGTGATCTTTACAGTGAAAAGTCAGAAATGACATTGGAATAATATCTGCATCATAAAGAATGCTAGAACTAGACAAGGACTTAAAAAACAAAGATAGAAACACCCATAAGGACGGAAAGGGAAAACATTTTATCGTGCTTCTTAGTGCTCACCTTCACACACGATGACACTTAGCATGCTATAGATGATGGATAGTATTGAAACACGTAACATGGCAAACGGAGCCTGCTGAATCTGATGTCTGATTGCATCTTCCAAATTCGTTAAGGTTTGCAGAACGTGTACATAATTGAATACATAAACTTGTAGGATTTCAGACATTGTCTCAATCAAAAATTTCAGAGAGTGAGGGATCTTGATGGTAACACAATTAAGAAAAAAAAGGCGAAAGAGAAATTCTATCAAACTGTTTTGTGACGGATCTATACGCGGTTCTACTAATCCCTTCATGACTCTTTAAGGGAAATATTTATTTCAACCAACTTTCCTCGAGTAAGGAAGCGTGATTATGTAAATGAAGTATGTTATATAAATTCTGTTTTCGAGAGTTTTTTCGTGGGTTGACATGTTGGAGTTGGCAAGTAGGAGTTAACATAAAGTCTGCGAATTAGTTGTTAGTTGAAGATTGAAAGAGTGGAATTAGAGGTCTTGGAGTTGTCCAGGAAAAAGATTACAGAGCTTGGATCCAACGACATTGATCAAGCCGAAGAGATCCCCTGCAAGTTTCTTGTGTAGGATCCGATGCATAAAAAGTACAGGTATTGTGAGCTGGATTAAGTAGAAGTTAGCTTATTTAGTATGCGACGTAGTTATATTTGAGCGTATTTAAGCTATCTTGGATTCAGTTGAGGGTCTGTAGTAGTATCCCCGTGTTATAGAATCTCACCTCCGTGCTCTACTATATATCATCTACCTTAATTAGATTTGTTTTATGTCTGATTGATATTTGGAATTAATAAATTGATTAGATTGAAATCATGTCTGTAGGGATCATTCAATTTCTCCCACACCTTTAGCCGGATTTACAGGTAGATAAGAGGGTTCAACACGGATGCAAGCAGGAACCGACCGCTATCACAGTTTATGATAGAAATGTTTGACAGAAGACTCCACATTTGAGGAAATGTTCTCTTGGTTCCACATGACGTCAGGAATGGCGTAATTGTTCAACATTGCTTTGCCGTGACCATTCGTTAACTTATGTACTAGTTGAGTGCAATCTCATTAAAAAAAATAAGGGTCGTGAATGAAAATGCTTGTTACCCACAATGTAGTCTCTTTTGATTCGTATTAATGGAAATGAGAATTACATCATCGGAGTGACCATATGTGAAACCACAACATCCGCGCGCGCGCGTTTCCCCCTTTTTCTTTGGTCTCTGCTAAGCTTTGGCGTTTTTCGTGTTCAGTTTCCATCGTCATTCTTGGTTTTTTATTTCGAAAATCACAGTCCAATTATTAAAAAGTATTATTTAAAATATTTTAAACTTTGTTGGTGATGCCCGTAACTGTGAGAGCTGGACTGCTGTTTTTCGTTTCTTTCTTGAGTGTATGCACTTTAAAGTACTTTACTTTCTTGATTCCATTCAGTTTCTTTGAACGGTATAATCAAAACTTCACACATCCAAGAAGTGTTTTTTTTTTTTAAATAACGATTGTGTATATGCTATTTTCTTATATTTGCGTGCATTATGCTTAGGATTATAGAAAAGTATGTGTATAAGTTTTCTTTTTTGATTCTGAGAAAGATATTAGTATTTGGGGAGAGGGCATAAGTCTTAAAATGAGAAAAATATTAAGCACAGCGTTAAAAATTCTGTAATAATTCCCTCCAAACACTATTTTTAAAATAGTTTTTATATTTTCTTTTAATAATCGAATTTAGAACAAACCCTGAGTTTACTAGTTGATCAGGAAGTATTTTACTTACACGTAACTATGTTAATTTCTTAAAAAAATATTTTACAATTAAAAAAATATAAATTGGATCTTAATAAATGTAACCATAATTATATATTAATTTTTATAATTTTTTTCTCTGTGCAAAGAAGGTAAGAAAAACAATGATGATTATTTGGGTTTAATTTAAATAATTATTTTCATAAGTCTTCTAGATAACTATCAAGAAATTATACTATTGTTTTTAAATAAATTTAGTATCATCCAATGCATTTACTTGAAACTAATTTACAAGTTAACTAAAGGTAACAAAGAGAAATTTAAAAAAAAATTAGAAGGATCGTCGCTTTTTGCTGAAATTAAGAAATTTTTTCTAAGAGCAATATTTAGCTCTGATTACAGTATCATCTCAAATGAATTAAAGCTTTTGTCTGATCTTTATTCATACATCTTTGCCAAAAATTAAATAGAAATTTATTTCGATTTAAAACGATTTATTGTTTTTTTTTTTTGTAATAAAAAAAAATTCTATAAAAACAAGCATGAGTGACGACACAAACTGATACTAATTTTCTATCTTACCTAAATTAAAAAGAAATAGTAATAATTGTTTTACATATTTTACACGATTTTTTCGAACATTATTCTTAAAATGAAGAAATTAAGAAAATAACATTTCTAGCTCTCATTTGGATAAAAAAAAACTCTGAACCTAAAAATTGTTTTGGCTACCTTTTTTAAAGAGGAATCTGAATCATTAACATTTTGAAAGTTTCTGAAACCTATATATTAAAAAAAACGTATGTATCTAAAAAACTACCATGCCATGATGTATACAAATCCATATCTTAAGTTGTTAGCCATTTCCGCTTTAGAAATATATCTATATCAAGTTCAATAAAAACTGCTACATAATTGTATTCTTATACATAAATGTAGACACGCGCCAGTATCCATACAGCTAAACTCCTAATCATTTTTTCTAATCCAATTATTACTTTTCTTTGAATGCAATCGAGCATATACACAATTCAGTAGAATATCAAATTTCTTTTGTAATTCTGTAACATAGAAGAAACATGCATATCAATTTAGTCATGTATGATACAAAGATCAAATATTTCGTGACCAATCTTTTTCGTGAATGAGCATAATCGTTTCCGCTCCTATATCTGATTGAGCCACGTGCCTATAAACACCTTGCTATCAATATAATGCTTGTTGATTGTTGGATTTAACCACACTCGTCATACAGAATCGGTTTCCGCTCAGAATTTCATCAAAAGCGTTCGAAAAAAAGGGATTTTATAGATACTTTTCAACGGCACACGCTTGCTGACCCACCATTTATAGGTTAGACTGCTTTGTTAGAATTTTACAATACCACAGGAAGTAAACAAAAATGTGTACTTTTGGACGTTTTAGAATTGTTATTTAAAGGATGCTGCAATTAACCGACCGGAAGTTGTGTCGATAGTTAAATAATGTTCGATTAGAGTATTTCAGTTTGTTTCGTCCGAATGCTGTTTTGTAACTATTTTTTCTAACGGGAAATGTATTGTACATTGGAATGGATCACGGATACATGGAGGAAAAAAAATTATTATTAATCGGAACCAGTGGCTCACACAAGGGAAGGTCCCCGGGTCCAGACTCCATAGCATTTGATTTTTTCGATTAATTATAATCCTATGTATATAGTTCGTAACATTTAATTAAATATTTGTCATTAATAATTAATTTTTTTCTATTCAATAATTTATTTTTTACTGTTTTTTTGTTCCCGAAAATCGACAAAATCAAAAGAATATATAGGGGGGCGTATTGGAGCTTGATACAAGAACGGTGAATTTTCGACATTTGATCCCCACTCCCCTTGAAAAATTCCATTGTGCGCCACTGATTGTAACCTATCTATGTGGAAAAGATGTTCTATGATATGGAGAAAAATAATTAAAAAAAGTAATTTAAAATTTAATATTGCCCCTAAAGACTTAAATTTTCAAAAAACGGGAACAACATTTAATTTTGGTTAGATGATTTTAGACTCAAAATAAAATTAATTTTCAACAATATAAATAACCAAAATCAAACATTATTGATAAGTGAGCACTGAGAAGTGAATAGTACAATGTACATGAAATTGTTTCATAACCCCAGCTCTCTTTCCACCTTCGATTCAATCCGATCCGGGCTTCTTCCTGTCTTCCGCTTCATCATGCAATGTAATTTCGACACTAGTTTCTTTTATAATTTAAGGAAACCAGGTCATCACAAACATTAAAAAAAATAGATTTCTCAATTTTAGTATTAAAAAAATAGTGCATATATTTTTTTTTGAATCTAACAATGTATAACACTTATATATTCGCCGATAAAGTAACCATAAAATCTGAAAGAGTTGGCTGTGGGTAGCCTAGTGGTTAGAGCATCGGACTCCAGACCAGAAGGCCTGGGTTCGATGCCCTATGCCTCCAAATACCCTCTGAGTACACACGGGGTACGTGCTCGTTAAATCAGTGGGTCCGAAAGTCTTGTGGGTGGTCGCAGCAGAAACCACGGGTGCAGGGGGCTGGAGAATATTTCCCTCCCCTCGAGTTCTATGCCAGATTTGTGGTGGGGGAGATAGGTGGTGTTGCCATCTATCGTGTAAAACCGAGCCAAATCGTACTGTCACCTGCAAGTTGCTCAAAGCTAAAAAAAAAGCTAACAGGCGTACTACTGGCCCGTTGCCACGATGAACTTCATGGGCCTCGATCTGACACCATCAGACTGGTGGCATTAGAAACAACAACAACAAATCTGAAAGAGTAATTGACACAAAAAAAATGTAAACGAACGTTTACAAATGTTTTGTTCTTTCACTTTTTCTCCAAAGCATAATTTTTTGCTCTTTACACTTTAAAAAAAAACTATTGCACCGGGATTTGGATAATGTAATCCCGAAATCCCGGGATTGAAAATATAACACGGGATTGCAAACCCTACTTTGCACTTGATATTTTTATTTTAAAAACTTTTAATCATTGATAACTATTTATTCAGAAACTACATATATTCTATAAAAAGTAGTATTTTGGAAATTTTCATTTTTAAATTGTATCAAAATATTTGAGAGAACACAATATCTGCTGATTCATTTATTGTTATAAGCATAACGATATGTTTATTTGATGAATTAAAGATCCCGAGTAAATATCGTTATTTAAAAACTTGTTTTTTAATCCTTAGATAAGATCTAAAATAATTTGTTAATCTTCCTCTTTTGATCTCTTGTCTGCTTTTTTCAGGGCTTCGAACAGTAATTTTTTTTTGTTCCAGTTCAACTAAAAAAAAGTATCTATTCAGTTCCGGTTATCATTCCGACAAAAATAATGGTTTTCTTTTCAGTTTTGGAATGAATAATTTTTATTTTATGTATACTTTTATCTTTTACAAGTCATCTATAATTCTAGTTCATTCAATTAAATTAAATATGTTTCCCACAAGTACTTTCGAGTGAAACTGAAACAGAGAAGTACTAGTGAACATCAAAACAGCAAATCGAGAAGCATTGTACAAGTCAGAATGATAATGATTGATGTTAAATTAGAAAATATCGATAAGTTGGTTATAGTTGCAAAATGGTTGAAGATGTATCGAACCGAAATAAACAGATTTTCTATTTCCGGTTTTCGTTCCGAAGAAAATAACTGTTCTTTCCGGTTTTCTGTTGAGTTCCGGTTAGAAGCCCTGGTTTTTTTTCTGGCAGGATAACGATAATGTATAACATACTAAATAGAATTCGTATTTTTAGAAAACAAACACTTTATTCTACAACTCAGACTACTGTTTTACAAGAAACAGAAACACTGTTAAACGTTGCAAATCCTGAGTAATTCCAGCGATGATGACTACGACTCTGTTAACCAGATTTTCTGTTTAAAATCTAAGCAACACATGGAGCTCTTCGTAGATTTCAGAGATAACTTTTTACGACTTTCACAAACCACAAGCGCGTGCACTACTGATTACTAGCGTGAAGCAAAGGCAAACCGAAGATGTACGATAAGGTCCCCATTGGAACGTTTTTGGAAACTGAAAGCTGTCTTCTAGTCCTAAAACCAAATATTTCCCACTGAGAAAAAGAGGCGAAAATTGCGATAGTGACAAGAACGAGGTAAGTCGGGTATTCGCCATAAAGAATAGCTACGTTGATGGATCTGCCATTAAAGACCTGGAGATGATCTTTGGAGATAGCCACAGGCACCTGTCTTTCTGTATAACGAATGAGGAACACATCGGCAGGAGATCTTCGAGAAAAATATCACCCTCCCCC
The DNA here is from genome assembly GCA_019973975.1 of Trichonephila clavata. NCBI lineage: Eukaryota > Metazoa > Arthropoda > Arachnida > Araneae > Nephilidae > Trichonephila > Trichonephila clavata. The sequence goes on along the minus strand of BMAO01029955.1, from coordinate 17,365 downwards.
CTCCCATTTTACAAGGAGAGTGTGCTATAAGTCTAAAAATTTTGAATCTTAATTTAGTTCTCTGGGGTTGTAGAGGTATTTGTGACAGATTTAGTTAGGCGATAGAGGGTGTACTTGTCATTGGACATCAGGGTTTGGAAAGATTTTGTAAAAAAAGGTTGAGGTTTTTTATGATAGATGGGAAGATATCTGTAGCTGTAAGAAAAATCTTTTAATGCCCTAAGTGGGATGTGACACTGATGGTACAATACATCTTCATAAGGATATTTCTTGAAAAATGTAAGTCATATTTGCTTTTGCTTTGTTCTTGAGAAAGAGAGGGGGTGAAGGACAAGAGGCGGGGGAGTATCAATGTCCTAATTTATTTTATTTTTGAAAATTTCATTTCATCAATTGAAATAATTCATTAATTTTAGAGTCAACGCTGAGAAAAATTTCATAATGAAAATTCATGGCTAAATGTTGCAAGTTATTTTGTCATAATTTGAGCATGAATTATTTTTCTACCAGCGCTTATCCAGGGACATCTTAAGACTTCGTGAGGTTCTGGGCCCCCAAGCAAAAGTAGGCTCTGAGTCTCTATACAAAGTTGTAATTGCTGTATTATACTCGCAATTAATGCCCAAAACCATGCAATTTTCTTCAAAAAGAGTTAAATTAAAATTATAATTTGGTTATAATTTTAGCCCTACACAAATGTATGTCCCACCTATAACCCTCAAAAGTAGACACGGAATGACAAATGTTGTCAAATACTCCTACAAACAATAGCCCGAAACAAATAAGTGTGCATAATTTACAATCACACAAACCGGCTCAACCGACTGCCGCTTTTTGACTGAATGTGTAATGATGGCATATATTTATTCATGGACGGCGGTCGTCACTTGTAGGCAATTGACAAATCGTCCGAAATCCCCAGTTTTTTGGAGAATTAAACCGGAAAACTCATTTGACCATTGAAATTATTCGAATCATGATCTTACTAAGGCCTAGTCGAGAACGAGATGAGGACTCCATTGTGGCCAAAGGCCGTGGGCCCGAGCCCAGTTGGCCCATGCCTTAAGACGTCCCTGTGCTTATCTGTCCACTTCGCTCGGTATTTCATGACATTGTGAGGCTGTGCATTCTTTTTAGGTTGTTTTCAAAGTCCTAATATTTAACCTTCGATTATACAGGGTGTTTCATATTGAATGGGACAAAAAGAATAGCGCAGTGTGACTGCCGTAATGGACTTATTCAGCCGAAACAAATCTATTCTGCAACTACAATTACACAAGTTTTATTTGGCAACAGGGAAAAATTATGGAATGACGAACTCGCCGCTAGAGGCGCTGCTTAACAAAATGTCGTCCATGCAGGAGAAAGCGTACTGCGTTTCCGAATATGCCAAAACCTCCTCGGTAACTGTTGTGCAAAGACATTTTCACACGAAATTTCGTAAAGAACCACCGCATTGGCATAACAGAAGCAGGTGAGTGAAGCAGTTCCAGGATACCGGCTGCTTATGCAAGAACAAATTCTGTGATGACAATTCTCCCTGTAATTTTTTTCTCTGGGGTTTCGTTAAAGACAAGGTGTTTGTGGGTCCACTTCCACAGGACTTTGAGGAACTGAAGCAGCGGATAACTGCAGTGTTGAACTCCATCACAGGGGATATGCTATCACGAGTGTGGCAGGAGCTTGATTACCGTGTAGACATTTGTCGTGTCACCGGAGGGACACATATTGAAACTTGAATAAATGTAGTTTTGAGGTAAATTTGAATTTTCTAAATATATTAATTACAACGTTCACAATCATGTTTTCTTTTTGTCCCATTCAATATGAAAAACCCTATATTGAAAAATATTCTTATAGCACTTGCCTCTTGATTTGAAAATGACAGGACTTTGAATTTCTAAAAAGGAAGAGTATTTTATCCTTAACCCCCTTCGTAGTAGATTTCCTGAAACACCACTTTTAGGTAACACCACTACTCATTAAAAGAAACATATTTGTCGAATTCCAAGTCTGTAAGTCTAATTGTTTAAAAAAACGGGATTTTTTTAATCTATAAAGCTCCCGTAACCATCTGCAAAACCTCTTTGAAAAATCCATTCTTTTTGAATCTCTAATCAATAACATGTTTTCCAAGTCTTAAGACTAATAGCTCAAAAGCAGGAAATTTTTCATTTTCGTCTATCCCCCCCCCCCCATAATAATCCTTAGGAAGTCAATTTCTGCAAAAACCCTTCCTTCCGAAACTCTACTCAACAAAAGAAACGTGCTTACAAGATTCAAATCTGTAGGGGGTCTAATAGTTCGAAAACGGGTATTTTTTTGACTAAAGCGCCCGTAACCCTCCTTGGGAATAGACTTTCACAAGAAACTTCTAGCAGTTCGCTAATTAAAAGAAATTTTAAGACTGTAGGTCTAATAGTTCTGCAGATTCCGTAATGAGTGAACTAGTCGTTTTCTCCTTTATATATACGTATATAGATTCAAATAAAAAAAATAAGCCGTGACCACACAATACTCATTTTAGTGATTTCTCAACAATCTTATGTTTAAAATACATGCAATGCAAAAGATATTTTGTTCTGAACTCACAGAAATAAATTGTTTTGTAACAATACAATGCATGTTCATAAAAATTGCGTGACAAACTACCATTCAAAGAATTTGTAACAGAAGAACAAATAATTGGGTTTCCCCCTATTTAAATAACAATTACACTGAATAAATTAGATTTAAAGAAAGGGAAATAGGCAACTGCGTATTATTTATCATTTAATGAACAATTCAATCGTTCAACTTTCACAAACAGGGAAAGAAAATTGCTGCAAATTCAACAAAAATTCGCATCAAATGCAATATATTTTTATTCACTATCAGCAAGATAAAAACAATAATTGCCCAAACAATTCAACAGCTTCATATAACTCGAATGCACCATTCACACAAAAGACGCGTGTGGGTTCCTAAATAATACAACAAATGTGTTTCAGCATTTCTGTTTTCCCTCTCCAACGCACCAATCTCATTCCTTCTCAATAGCAAAGTGTGCAAAAGCTATGTTTTTCAACCCACAGAACTGAAAGCAAATTACCTGCTGTAATAACTGGCGTTTAAAGATCCACAAAGGCATAAAAAGCAAGGACCATCTGAACTGGCATCCGTTGAGGAAGAACCAAGCCACACACTAACCGCGCGTGCGTTGTCCTTTTGTGGGCTGTCTTTTTCGTGCGCCGTAATAATCACGTTATTGGTCCACCCACTATATTCCCCTTTCGAACTTTTTGTATGCTACAATGGCGCACGCGTGCATTGCTTTTTTTTATTATATTTGCGGTTTGTTATATGGAAAAATTTGGATGCAAAAACCTTGGGATTGATTTGTTTTGATAAATATAGGAATACAAAAATTGTGAATAACTTATTTTAGCTAGGTGAATGGGTAGGTATTGTTAGATTCACTAATATTTTGAGAATGAACAGAGAATATGTGCCCACTGAATCATATGGCATTTGAGTAACTTTACATGTGTCATTAGTATTTCCCGATCATTCCTCGGAAACTGTCATGCAATCAATTTTTTCTTTGGTTTGTTTGATGCAAGTTTTAAAGTCACACAATATTTCTCTGGTAATTGCAATACTGATAGTGAGCATAGTATTGAACATATTGTACATTTTTTTTTGTCCAAAATTAAAGAAAGAAAACGCCTGAAAGACAGAATTAAAACAAATGCTCCTAAAATCAACTGCACTAAATTTTCCCCAGCTTATTTCCTCCAAAGCTGTATTCGCATTACTTCGTAATTTGATCGTTTTGGTTTTGTAACTTAATTGTTTTAATATTGTAATTTCATTGGTTTCGTTTTTGTAACTTATGCTGTTTAATTTGTTCTTATTTTTTTTTTAGTTTTTGTTTGTTTTATCTACTTTTGTAAGCAATGTGTGGTACTTATAGTGCACGAGATTTCTTTTTATCTGCTTTAAATTTAAAAAAATATATATATAACGATTCATGATCTTTGAGCCTTATATTAGTCCCCATCGGTCTTATTTTACAGTTCATATTGCCTTAATTTCTGGATGTAGTACAGCAATATTAAATTTTGGTTTCAAGTACAGAAAGTCTTTTGCACTTTATGGAAACGATTTTTAAATTTATTTTTTCGTTTGCTTTATGAGATTAAACTTTGTCAATCTTGGAATAATCATCTTTCAATGTTTTCTTTGAATGGAATGTAAGAAAAAGATTTATTTTTAAAAAAGGCTCCTAAAATTGCCAGAAGGTTTGAAGGTTACGTAACCGCACTTTCCGAGGAGAAATATTTGTATCAACAAATTATAAAGTGGTGTAAAAATCTTAGTTTTCGAATTAAAAAAAAGGTATTTATAATACATCTAATTTGAGAGGAAAATACTTCTAGTAGGAAGTAAAAATGAAAACAGGACCACCATGGACGTCTTAAGACTTCTTGAGGCCCTGGGCACCTACGCAAAAGTAGGCCCTGTGCCCCTACACTTATGTAGCCCCCCCCCGACCTTTAAAAGTAAACATGACATAGCATAACTCGTATATAAACATTATAAACTCGTATAAACATTAACCCGAAACAAATAAAAGTGCATGACTTACAATTGCACAAACTGGCTGGACCAACTACCGCCTTTAGTTGATGGTGTATGGTGATAGGTCTAGGCCTATACATGGACAATGGTCCTCACATGTAACCAGTTAGTATATCATCCAAAATTCCCAGTTTTTCGGAGAATACAACCGTAAAAATAACATTTAATCGTTGATTATGGTTGAGACGAGATCGAGACGAGGCCTCCATTGTGGTCGAGGCCCTGGACCTGGGTCCAGTTGGCCCATGTCTTAAGACGTCCCTGATGACCACGAAACCTCATCCTAAGACTGTTCGAACGCAGGCAACTACCAAGAAAGCAAATTCTCTGATCCAAAAAGAAAATCCGCCCACTCAAAGATTCATTGCTTCAAAACTAGGAATGTCTTCCGGCACTATCAGTAAAATAATTCATAAAGATATCAAATTTTAAAAAAGATGTTTAAACCGAAAGTTCATCTGCTTTTTCCACAACATATTGCTAAAAAAAACTGTAGAAATTTTTTTGTAAAATAACTAAAAGATGAAAAATGGAAATTTATGATAACACTCGATGTGGTATGGGTATATTTAAGTGACTGTAATAAAAGATCAGTTTTCTATTGCTCAACTGATGGGAATGTCCGCACGAAAGAGCTTCTTCAGTGTACAGAAAAGTTTCCAAAGGGATTCACGATAGAATTGAAAGATTTTGTTTGTACGGCAAATTAAAAATCAAAAAAAGTCTCAAGTAAAGCCAACATTAATTCACTCTACTGTCAGCAAAATATTTTTGAATTAATTTGTGAAGAAAAAATTCCAGCCTTGTGTACGATTAAGTTGATAAAGGATATTGATAAAGTTGAGCTTCTAGCCACGCATCAAAATTAACCACCGCTTATTTAGCAAAGAAAGAATCAGGAATAAAGAGTATCACATTTATGAAATACTAATAAAATTCCGTAACGCTTCTCCAATGGACTTTCGTACTTTCGTTTTATATAAGCGAGCCATCAGAAAACGGCATCCAAAAACACTTTTCGGACTTTGGAAAACGGTCCAAGAGAAATGGAACAAAATTGGCATGCCAGTATAAAGAAAAAGTTTACTTTCATGGAAAATTTGAGCTCGAACTGTTGTCAAAAATAAGTCACAGAAGCAAATTGCCACAAAAAATACGGCATTTATAGATAAAAATTAACTATCAAAATTGCTACCATAAGGTGTGAACGACCTTTTGTAATATACATTATGGATTTTACACAGTAAACTGCAAATATTATTTTATAAAGCTTACTACGAATTTCGAAAATTTAAGAGGGATACAATAAGTATGAAGCCCAGTGGCTGAGTGGTAGAGTATCGCGCTTCCACGCCACAGGTCTGAGGTTCAATTCCCGGGCTGGGCAAGGTCGACTCAGCCGTTCCTCCCTTCAGTGGGTTGATAAATGAGTACCAAGCTTGATTGGGAACTGAACACTGGGGATTTCGCGTCAGACTGACCACTTGGCCGAAATATCTGCACATGCACCCCAGCTCCTGAGGTCACTTAAACTGAGATAGGCACAGCAGGCCTTGGCCTTCATGGGCTGTTGCGCCACTGAGTTCGGTTCACATTTTTAATGTTAATATATGCAGTTTATTTTTCCTTTCAAGCTTAATTAAAGGTACTCTATCTTGTTTATTTTATTCTTTCACACAGGCGTATATAAAAATCATATTCGATACTCGAAAGAAAAAACAAACTACAATGTACTGAATGTCAAGCGTTAATTTAATATTGAATGCTTTAAATAACTTTTATTTCAATAATGAAAATTATTATTACTAGGGGAGGTACCCCTGTCTGCCAACACGATGAAACAATTCCACATTGTACAAATTATGCAACTATTCATTTTCATTGCTCAAATTGTAAAACTGTAATTTACATGTATTATGCACTACTGTGTAATTATTCTAAAATTAAAGTTTCAAATTTTATTCTAAAATTGAATATTAATGCAAATACCAGCTATGAGTTATATATTAAGACTGAATAAGCAAAAGGAGTTTTTAGACTTATTTCTTTTAAAGAACTCTTGTATTTCTAAAAAAATCTATCTCTATACATATAGGAGAAAAATGACTCACTCAGTCCCTCTTTGTGAGATCTCCGGAACTATTAGACACAGACTTGAAATTTGATAGGCATGTTTTTTTTATTGACATTAGATCCGTTAAGAATGGGTTTTGTGAAAATCAATTCTCAAAGAGGGCCGCGGAAGTGCGAGACATAAAAACTCCCGTTTTTGAACTATTAGGCTTAAAGATTTGAAATTAGGGGAAAACATGTTTCTTCTATTGAGTAAAGATCGACACTAAGAACGAGTTTTGCAGAAATTGAATCCCAAGGGGGTAACTAAGGTGTTATAGTTAAAATTTATTGTCTAATTATTACGCATACAGACATGAAACTTAGCAAACATGTTTCTTTTATTCAATAGATATCCTATATGAACGGTTTTTGTGAAAATCGAATTACAAGTGGGGGTGCGAGGAGTAATGTGTATAATAGAAAAAAAAATTCCCTTTTTTGAATTAATATACTCACAAATTTAGAATTTTACAAGCATGTTTTGTTGAGTAAAAATCCATTGTAAAATGGGTCTTAAGGACATTAACTCAGGGGGAGAAGTTGAAGGGGCGTAAATGATGAATATATTTCTGTTCTAGAATAAATCAAGAAGCGAGAACTATAAGAATATTTTTATATACACACAAGTGAAAGCTTTACATAAAATAAATGAAAAATTGATTAAAAATAGATGAAATAATTGATTAAGAGTTCTATCAGAAATGAATTGACTTTGGCTTGTTTTTAAAATTTTTTAAATGGAATCAATTTCACGTCTTTGAAATTTTATTTCGAAACATAATTTGACAGCTCTTCAACGTTCAATAAATGACATCTTTCATAATTTCGCAATGTCTGAGGTAAAATTTATGAAGTTAGCTGGATTTCACAAATAAAAAAGAAATGCATCTCTATCACGAAAGGCCATGTCGAAAGCTGTTTCAATTATCTATTAAACCGGAAATAAAAACACCCAAAACGATTTTTGAACAATGAAAAGAACCAGTATTCTATCTATACCTCCTATAATTTCGAATTCTTGTCACGATTAAAAAAATAAAATAATAATAAAAAGTATTCGTAAAAATCAGGAATAAATAAACCCAATGATTCTTTAGAAGCAAACTGAAAAGAAAAGCCACTAAATCTTCACTTAATCCTTCATAATATACTTTCTTTCTCTCTTTTACATAGAGAAAAGCATTAGAGGACGCAATAAGTATTCTCAAAACATGAATTTTTATTTTTCTGAGATTTTTTTCAAGCAGAAAAACATGGAGCCTGACAATGTCAAGAAGCCTAACCTTAATGGCAATAACAGGGATTGTCACCAAATTATCACATTAATATGTTGCAATTATAAGGTCATAAATGTTCCCGTAAACCGCTATGAAGTACTTCAAAATCAATAATTTTGACAAATGATGAAGTTGAGAAAATACATAAATATTTAAATACTTTTTAAGCGTGTAAGTTATCTGTAAAATTTCAAAAAAGGATAAGAGAATGCTTAAGTCTAATAACCTTGTTTCATGAATTTTTTTAAAAAGTAAACTAAATGATCATAAAGTTTATATAACATGCCTGGATTTTTTTCTTTGAATAATTTTTTTCCAAGACTGATTTCTTAATCTTTTTTCCGTTTAAGATCCGTATTTGATGGTTAGCGAAAATAAATGTGTATAATAAATCTTGCAATAATGTTCCCTTCTCTATTACAAGGGAATCTCTAATATTTAGAAAGAGTTTTTTATAATTTATTTACCTTTTTAAAGAAAACTCTTGAAGGACTGCGATCATAAAATGATGAAAACAGATTCATTTCTAAGGAAATACGGGGGAAAAAAAGAGGATTTTTGACATTGATTTTTAAAACAAGTTTAACGTTAAAAACAATCCATCGAATAGAATAAACATAATACAAAAAAATTTACCAAATTAAAGTTATTATGCCTCTAGTCAGAAAGATATATGAAATATGGAAACAAAAGTTAAAAATTTAAGGGAAAAAGAGTTTTTGAGGATTAAAAGAGAATTGAAAAGTGAGTTTGTGAGTTGGGATAAGGCTAATACTAAAAGAAAATTGCAGATATATCCATCCGCTGCCTGTCTTTATAACAAGTAAGCTAAAACTTTTATCTCACTCTTTTGAATGAAGAAGAAATTCAGTAGCTTTTCAATTCCAAAACAATATCTATCTATGACTAAAATATATAATATTACACACTCTCTCTTAAACATATTTGTACCAATAGCTATTTCAAATTCACAAATAAAAAAATTGGGGCTTTAGAAAAAAATTAAATTAAAAAAATTTTCTATTTAGTAATAGGATATTTTTTAAAACTTAACTCTTGTTTTGCCATTTATTATGAACACTTATTTTTCTAGAGTGGGAGGGGGTGGTATCAAAATATTCATTAGAAAAGGGGGCGGTATCGAAATATTTACTAGAAAAGGGGACGCCAGGTCAAAAAAGGTTGTGAACCTATGCATTCGAGCAATTGAAACTTCTCACGAAATATTGTTATAAATTTTCCTACTGATAATTACTGGCTAGCGAATTTTTTTATTAAAGTATTTAAACAAGATTTATCAAGCGGAAAATACCCTCGATTGAGTTAAAATCTCTTCTATAAATCTTGTCCTCGGGTTCATGTGTGAACGGAATGATATCGGAGGGCTTTTAAAAGCGCACGTTTACACCTTCTAAATACCTTTTCCAGTTCACCAAAGTCCTGATGCCACAAAGCAAAAATGAAAAGCAAGACTTAACAACATAATTTATTATGATCTGTTTCTAAATGTGTCAGAAGCCAGAACCGTATTTCCAGTTGTATTCGCACATTCTTAAGGGATGATAAATGACTATACAACCCCTGGTTGGAAAACTGTCTTTTTACACAACACCAACGACACTCTCCCCCCCCCCTACGGCAATAGTTCCTAAGCTCATCTTGACAGCAGACATGTTGCAAGAAGTGGAAGAAAAAAAGTGTCCGAAGACGAAAAACATTTCCAGCAACTCATCATCGTGGAAAGAAACTCGACAAGGATTGTATAGCTGGGGTGGGGAAGCAGGACAGAATATCTATAGGGCAATAATTCATTGCCAGAAACCATATGAAAGACAAGATTAGAATTTGGTGTCCAGTGTATTGTTAGACTTTTCCTTGAGTTAAGCTGCTTATACCTGCTCCGTGTCAGGCTTTGGGAAGGTAACCACTGAAAGTTCAAGGAAGTTACATTTCATTCTTTTTTCTTTTTCAGTCCTTCTAAAGAAGGATTTTTTTTCGTCGTTCCAACTATCGACTCGAGGTGGTCCAAATACCTGGTGATCAGGTATTTAACGTCTGAAGTGGTGAAAACATAATTCTCCTGACGAGGTGATAATTTCGGATTATAACCGTGAACGTGATGACGTACGTGGGAGGGACGCCAAAGGAATGCAGAAAGAAGTGAAGTAATGGGAAATGGTTCTTTGTGTATGAGAATTATTTTTATTAGTTTTAGTTGTTTTTTTAAAGCAGTGTTTCAATGTCATTCGTATTAAGAAGATTGCGTGCATAAAAAGATTAGTGGCGTATTTTATAATATCCTTGCCCACGATGGAAAATACAAAGATAATACTGGCTTGAAATGATTTATAGATATGGCTATTTTTTTGAAATTTTAAGACTTTGGGTGACATTAAAACGGTGCTTCTCGAATTTTCAATATTTACGACCCAATATTCAATCATAATTTCCATCGCGACCCCTTCCTTACGATAACAATGCATTGAATTCAATAATTCTATACCTTGACACTGAAGCTACAATACCTTTAACCTCTTTAGTGCCACCGGCGTATATAAACGTCTCACTCAGCCAAAGTATTAAATGTCCGGACCAGGGACGTCTTAAGACTCTGAGGCCCTGGGCCCAAAGAAATCTTGAGAATTTTGAGGCCTTGGGCCCCTATGTAGAAGTAGGCCCTACCTGAGATTTTTAAAAGTAGACAGTATATAGCATGCATTGTCAAATACTTGTTCAAACGGTAATTTGAAACAAACGTGCACGACTCACTATCTCAAAAAACCTAGGCACAAAACGGCTCGACTGATGACCGTATTTCGACTAAAATTTTTTGAATGATTGTTTATGGTATTAGACCTATAGGCTTAGACACGGTCATCACATAATAATTGTCTTAATCACTTTTGCCAGTTGAAAGGCAGAAATTCCTTGTTTTTCAGAAAATATGTACAGGAATAATATTTGACCATTAAAATTATCCGGATCATGATCTTATTAAGACAGAATCGAGAACGAAACAAGGCCCCCAGAGGGCGAGGCCTTGGGCCCGGGCACAGTTGGCCCATGCCTTAAGACGTCCCTGTCCCGGACGTATAAACACGTCTTTCCGAACTTCGATCTTTTCTGTGCACTGCTATCCATAAAATTATTCTGAAGGCTTTGGAATGTAATAAAAGGACCTTGACAGTGTTTGCGAAGAAATTTACTTATTTAATTAAAGGTTTTATTTATTCCTTTTCAACCCCTCCCCCCCAACACATCCCATACTCGCGCCTACGTGGAAAACGGTGGCATTGGGAAGCGAATCTCGTAACTTTTAACCGGCAGCTAAAGGATTAATTAAAAACCGTACAAATTATCAAGATAGGTGTTGATTTTTGTGAAAATTTTATATATAAGCCCATGGAGTCACTGGTAATTATTAAACTTGTTCTTAACTTAGTATTGTTAATTATAAGTGTATTTATTATATGAGTGCAAATGTGTATTTTATATTTTTGTTATAATGTATTTTGCTTACTTTCAATAAACTAGTAAATTTATTTAGATAATCTTCTGTTTTCGACCTTTCAGTATGCTCGCACCCCCCTCGTAGGGTTATCACGCTCCCCTTGGGAGGTGCGCACACCACAGTTTGAGAAACACTGCATTAAAAAATAATTATTTCGCTTAGAAAATGCTTTTCTTAAAAATTCTCGGGAATGTCTCAGTCACCGAAATGACAATGTACCAAATTTTTTATTGGCAATCAGCAATGAATAAAGAAACGTTGATTTTTTTTAATTATTATTACAAAAGCTATTTTTCAGATCAAATACCAAGATAAAAAACTAGTTAAGCTACCTGTACTTTTATAAAGTACTTCCATGTAAGCCAAATAATGATGCTTTTAGTAAGCTTGAACTAACCACTTTTTAAAATAATCATTGGATTAAACATTATTTTAGCATAAAAGTTTTTAATGATGTTTTTTTAGCAAATTTAACTAAATTAAATTTTAAAACATTTTTTATAAGTGTACTACGTCTATGGCAACAATAAAAAAAAACTAGCTCTATTTTTCATGGATTGTGTAATAAGCTAGATTGCGCATTTTTTAGAGTCCGATTTCAGTTGCGCACACAAGGGGGAGTCCTGAGGGTCCCCCCCCAAAGCTCTTGTTTTTTTCGATTGATGATAATCCTATATATATAACGCAAAGTTTTATTAAGTACTTTTAATTAACAATTTATTTTATTAATTAATGCTAATTATTAAAACAATATTTTTTAATGTTTTTTGTTAACAAAATCAGAAGAATCAATTGGTTTTGTCTTGAGGTATGATACGAGTCGGAGGACTTTCGACCATGGACCCCCTTGAAAAATTTTTGATTTCATTATTTGGTATAATTTTTTAAGAGTTCAATTTTTAGTTTAAACGAATCTTATTTTTTTCTTATTGTGTTATTAATATTTATTGGCATTCATTCCTAATTTTCTTTTAATGTCTTAACATTATTGCTTTGAAATTTATTTTGTATGGTTGCATATTTTTTTTCTTCCTCGTATGCCTTATCTTGTGTAGACTATAATTGAAATTTTTCGCTCGCAATTCACACAAAACAAATAAGAAGACAGGTAAATTTGCTTATAACGAAGTCAAACACGTTTCCTTTGTTTTAAAAAAGAGCATTTCATTTTCATTACTGTCCCAATAATATGAATATATACAACTACTGCCGCTTTTTCATAATAACTATAAATGACTGTCCCAGCCGCAGAAGCACTTTCTAGTGACCTCTAATTTTCGGTAGAGGCCATGTGAGGAAAAATGTGGTCTCTATGAAAGCCGTTCTCATGTTCCTTGCCCATTAATTCTGTTAATGATGTATGTTGTCTTTGTGCAACCTAATTAAAATTACTAAATAACTGTTACGCTAAAAAAAGTCTTTATTTAACCTATCCCCGAATTTACCACCTTAAATTTAATCTTAAAATCCATCGTTTTATACCAGCGTTTCTCAAACTGTGAGGCGCGCTCCCCTAGGGGGGCTCGATAACTTTACGAGGGAGGGGGGAGTGCATATTGAAAAGTTGAAACCAAAGATTATTTTAAAAATTTTTAATTTACTGAAAGTAAAACAAAATACATTCTGACATAATAAAAGATAAAATACACATTACACAGACATAATACATTTTAAATGTATCAGTACTGTGCACAAGGTATTTTAAAATTTATTTAACAATACTAAGTTAAGAACAAGTTAGAGTTACGTGATTAGCTCCTCGATGCCATAGTTTTTCCACGTAGACACGCGTACATGATGTATTGGAAGGGGAGGGAGGCAATTTGCAGTAAGCAAATTTGTGACGGATCTATACGTGGCTCATAGTAACACCTTGGGGACTAGTTTAGAGAAATATTTTTCTCAACCAACTTCCACTGAAGGCAAGAAAACGTGATTATGCAAATTAAGTTTATTATATAAATTCTGTTTTCGTGAGTTTTGAGGGTTAGTGAAAGGAGAATCGTGAGTTATTGCAGTGTGGATCTATGTTTATAAAAGTGTTAATTGAAGATTTCCCAGCGAGGATCAATCGGATCGGATTTGATCCCGTCAAGTATCAGTGTTCAAGGCCTCAACAGTAGGACTTCGACTTCACAAGAGTACAGGTATTGTGAGCATTCTTTAAATATAAATTAGAGAATAACTTGTTAGCTTGTGGCGGAGTTGAAATTAAGCTTGTACAAGTTATCGTAGAAATTAGTTGAGGATCCGTAACTATTATCCCCGGGCTAATTGGTCTCGCCTTCGCGCTCTTAGTATTGATCAACAATCTTAATTGGATTATTATTGTGCTTGCTTGATATTTTGTGACAGTAAAATAATTAGAATGAATCATGTCGACTGGTTATTCAGTTCTCCCCACACATCTAGCCGGGTCCGAGAGAAGAGAAGGAGGGCAAGAGGGAAGTAGGAATAGTCCTACATTACAAATTCTCTGAAATACGTAAATCCTTCGCAAATACTGCCAATGTCCTTTTATTGCATCCCAAAGCCTTTGGAATTTTTTTATGGATTTCTGTGCACAGAAAAGATCGTACTTCGAAAAGACGTACATCTATGTCCGGGGTAATTAATGCTTTGACTGAGCGAGACGTTTATATACGTCTGTGACACTTAAGAGGTTAAAGGCGTATTGTAGCTTTTGCTTCAAAGTATAGTATCATTGAATTCAATACATTAATATTGTATAGAAGGGGGGGGGGCGCAATGAAAACTGATTGAAGATTGGGTCGCAAACATTGAAAGTTTGAGAAGCACTGTTTTACACGACCAACTATATTTTGTCAGTAAATAATAAAGTAAAGAAAGATAAAATACTTATCCAGTTGGAATAGATTTTGCGAGGGAATTTTTGCGATAATTCATAAAGGAAAAAAAATTGCACACATTTTACACAAAATCAATTTGGAAAGAAAAAAAACTACAAAAGAGGTGATATATTTATAAAGAATTCGACACTGTATCGATGAAGATTTTTTTTCTCACGATTTTACCCTTTTTTAGAAGTTTCCTCGCCTGCCATATTAAAAGGGAAAGCCAAAACTGACAGTTAAAAATTTCCTCCTCTGTTAACACAGAAGCGAAAGAAAAAGTTCCTGGAAAAGGTGAAGCTTCGAAATTTATAAATTATAAATCGGTATAAAAACTTGAGGATAGAGTATATGTCATCAAACATTGTCACGTGGTTTCGACGTGACACCATCCCTCCAAAACATTCCCTCACTCGATTACAGGAAAAACTACTAAAAAATAGACTCGTCCATCTGGTGCAGGCCCTCCCTGGAGTAAACCCGGTTGAGTTGTAAGTGTACACTTTATAGACATGGCGAAAAAAAATTGCGCACGAGTATTTTTCTAGGGCCTAAATTTTTTATCGGCGCAAAATACATCAATCCATCAATTTCTTTTAGCTCCAAAAGGTGCCGGAGAGTTGTAAAAAAATAACTTTTAAATAATTCAGCAAGACCCGATGTAAATTGCCCATGGTGGGGGATTGTGGAAGATATATATTTTTATTTTTTTAAACTTTTTTTTTTTGTTCCTTCTTTTTACTCGAATCTTTTTGATCGCACTATCACTCTTATTCGTTGCGAATCACACCTTGATGCGGTTGCAGGGAAGGATCCTTCTGAACACCCTCCCAGGGGAGGCAGAGAGAAGCGAAAATCCAACCAAGGGATGCGGTTGGAAACTATCTACCGCGGTACTCCGCCTTGAATTTTACATTTTCACTAAAATTTCGCCATCATAACGTAATAAAACAGTCAGTAAAGGAAAAAGGCGAATCACTTCACTGAATGTTTTCCATTTCCAGCAGGAACCACGTTGGGTTTTCTGGAAAAAAAATTTTTTTTTGTTTCTTTTTAGTCTGCATTTACTTATTTTTATTTCTCGTTGCTGGGTGGTGGGTGGTTGTAATGTTTCCCTTCAGACTCGTGGTACGTGATGGGATAGATGCAAAAATTTTAAAACGTGATGAAGTCTGGTTTCCAGGGTATTGTGGTTGTATTCTGATTTTCAGTGGGTTGCATCGTTGAAAGGGAATGTTTACAAATTACATACAGAAAATGCGACTGTATTAGCTTTATAATGCTTTCAATGAGGAAAGGGGGGGAAAACTTTTCTCTGTGGAAAAAATTCTGAAATTTTAATATTTTTAGGGAAAAATAGTTAAATTAAAATTAATTACTAAAATTTTTTATAAATATTTTTAAAAAAATGAATCTAAACCATGGATTTTCAAATTTTTTGCTACATTGATCCTTTTTAAAACAAGACTTTTCTTCTTTGAACCCTCTTGTATGTTTTTTTAAATAATAATACCAAAATAATTTAAGAAAAAAATTTTTAGTACAACAATTTAACCAAGAAAATAAACAGAAAACTAGAAAAGTGGCTTATTGGATTTTATTTTAATTTTTATATTATGATATTCCGATTTAGATGCCTGGATCCCACCTTACAATGAAAATCTGTATTGTAACTATAAATATTGTTACGTAGATCGGGGTTCGAGGATTTTATACAAAATCGGTCGTAAGCAACAAGACAGTTCTTTAAGAGCGATGAGTATTTTTTGGCGTAAAAATCAATCCTTGAAACACAGGATTCAACAGCAAAATTCGCAGCATAAATATCAGAAGGATTTCACACCTTCAACAGCACTTAGACACAATTATCAGTATCTAAAAATACAAGTATATATATAAGCTTATTCACAAGCACAGCCGAGCTAATCACGATCAAGGCAAGTTTACTAATCACTAGTTAAAACCTGACTCACTACTCGCTGGTTGAAACCAGACTGACTGTTGCGGCGAGTATCGCTCTATTTATAGCCGGGCCGAAACTTCGAGAAAGATGCACTCGCGTCATAGATCGTGAAATTAGTGGATTTCTCCACTAATTTCTAGAAGAATCCAGAGGGTCCCGAACTCGCCAATGTCACCCAAATTGGTCGCCAAAAATGATGCCAACTTGGCTCTATCGCCAATATTTCGCCAAGTTCCCATTGAAACGCCATTATAACGTAAGGGACGGTGTTGCTTGTGAATATTACAATTTTAACATGAAATAAATATAGCATAGAGTAATATAAATGCATTTCACATCCAAATACAAATTATTTACATTATTTTATACAAAATTCGTAACAATATTAAGACATATGTTATATTATCTAGTAATTACAATACTTAAAAATGAAATTTTTTAAGCGAAATTGTCAATGAAAATTCATTAGACTTACCGGAATATAATATAGAACGTTTTTAATCTTCCATAGTCCCCCAAGAGGTGCATCTGGATTCCTTTGGGGGTTCCTAATCTTGGCATGGGTTGATTTTTTTTTCAAAAATGTAGATGAAAGATTATTTTCATTTGAATGATTGTACTTAAATATATATATACATTTGTGTTGTTTGTGCCATATTTTAATTTCTTTTGCTGTTTATTGAATTTTGAAATTAAGAAGAGACAAAGACTTTTCGGTGTATTCTCTTTACAAGTAATGTTTTTGTTATGACCCAAAATCGTCGAAATACAGAAATGCTTATGTGTAATAATAAAATAGCTAGTAAAATAATTATGTGTAAAGATTCTACATTTTATAGTTTTTTTAAATGAACTTTTTATTCAAACTTAAATACATTTCCCATCAGGTAATAAAAGTAATAAATTATTTCTACTGTAAAAAATGAATTTGTTATAAAAATAAATTCGATGATACTTATAAAAATATTTACTAATTAATATAATTCAGATTAATTATTTATGTATCAATTGTTATAAATTAAAC